>VOMN01085261.1:0-58866 GCA_014899125.1 Orchestia grillus
ATAGCAAACTGATTATTCATATCACCTGTGGCAACATCTCGCTCAATTCTCGCTGAGTATACATGCGAGTTCCATGTGTTTTCTGTAATCTGCAATTTGATTTCTCGTTACATTGTTACGATAGTGAACGTGTTTAAATTTAATTTGAGTTTTTTTATTCCCTTCTTCTGTTGGCCAATGGGTACACTCATATATGTATGTGAGACGTATGAAGCGACCTTTCAACCCTTGGCAATCTGGTTCGTTGATGTAGTGTAATTTATCATTATTTATTAATTAATATTAAATTTCAATTAATCTTGCAAATTGTAAATTCAATATCATAGTCATTTACTAATCGTGTCAAGTACTTAATTTTATTATTTTTGTTCATTAGGGATTGAAACATTTTACATTTTATCAATTTGTTTATGATCCATTTATGTCCATTCTGTACAAAACACGTTACACGAGCCCAATCTCGTCACACCGTACTTATGTGAGCGTCTTTCACGAGTTACATCTGCAAAAGATTTCAACCGCAAATTCTATACAAATTTCATCTTATTTTGCAAAAGATGGCCCTGCCTTGGTTATTAATGATCAATGAAAGCTAATTCTCAAATCAACAACGATTTCTCATTGTTATTTACGCGGGCACCACAGCCGACCTCTGAATGCTATTTTCCGCACCACTGAAGCGTGGCGGCGGGAAGCCGATGTGCTCTCAGACGTCAGCGACTGCACGGGCTTACAAACTCTGAAATGAAAGTCAATTTTTTAGTGGAAACTGTTAACGGCAACAAATATTCAATGCAGTTGCCAATATCAATTACAGAAGTTGATCGCTATGGAATGGACACTTGATAAGGTTGTAAAGGTGTGAACGACCGTAAATGTACTTCCAAACGTTACAACGGCCCATTCACACTTAAATTTAGAGTAAACTTTATTGACAAATAGTGGGTGAAAACATTCAGTGCGAAAGCTGCTTTTCAAATTTGGATATTCGTTCGACCTTTAGCTATGAGATGAGCATTGAATCACACCTACACTCGAAGTGCTTAAATGGCTTATTTACTTAAATTTTACCAGCTTCTAATTTGCAAGCAGTGTGGTATCGCTGAGGGACAAAACAATGAGTGACACTTCTGAGGAGAGTGATTTTTTACACCCTTGCCTCTAATTTTAAAAATCCCCGGCCAAGAAAGGGTTTTCTAGATCTCTTTTCCCCATGCAATTTCAAATACCGAAGCCTCTGAAACCACCCTTGGAATAGCATTCAATATTGACGCTGCACGAAAGCTATGATAAAAGTGCTTAAGGAGGCAAGCTACTTTTTGTACAATCTTTAAAAGCACAGTAGCACTAAGTTTCGATTCCTTGTGGACAAACTTCAATTTTATTGAATTTTATTTCCTTTATTGATGAAATAAATGAACCGACTACTAATCAGGCAAGTCTGTAAAACGTAGCTAACAGGTTCGCTTAAGGTTTCGCATTTTCGCCTTTGTGTTCACAATTTTGCAAATATCGACTTTACGCTAATCAAAACTTTTCTACTCACAAATTTTGATGACATTCAGAGGGAAATTGAATTTTGGCAAGAGTAGCCAGAGTGCAGCTACAATCAAGCACCATGGGACAACTCAGCTCATCTTAGTTCCTCCGCTAGTGACTACATTCTCATTCTGGTCCTCACATTTACGTCAGAAAATGTCAAGTGAAACTGGGCATTACAGTGCCTTCTCCACTCGAGCTCGTTTTTGTAGAGCAGGTTACATTGAGCTCGTTACATACAGTTCAGCTCGCTACGCCGAGTTTTTCGCACTACGTTTGTTACATTAGACATGTTATGTCGTGTTAGTTAGAAAGAGCTCGTCGCAGCTAGCTTTTTACATCGAGCTTGTTACATAGATCTTGTGTCATAAAGCTCGTTGCCTTTACTAACAAGCGTAGAGATTGTGAAATTGTACCAACGTACGAGTTTATCCTCTTAGTTACGTATAACCAAACCATACCTCTATGTTTCTAATTCAAGAATTTCGCTCGTTAGAAAAAACCTTTATTAATTCAAACATGTTTTAACCGTTGGGTTTTCAATGCCTTAAAACTATTGGTGTGATGAGGGATGTGAGGAATGTATGATTTAAGCTTCCTTTTCCAAGAAAAGTTCTCCCTGGTTAAGTAAAATACCTTGTCTGAGCCGCATTCAAACCCTGAACGTCCCGACTGCGAGCCCATCACGCTAACCAGTACGCCATGGAGCCCACAGCTAAGACAGGATTAGCATTTCCTTTAACACTATACAAGTCTACAGCATATCTATCATTAAGCGATATTCGGTAGTGAATAATTCATCTGAACTATGAAACTTGGGGACCTAAAGCATCTGATGCTGACGACAAAAAGCTCCTCGGTCAACTTGAAACCAGCAAGGTCAATCTGTACGGCACGGCTACGTTCAGTGAGAGATGAGGTTCTCGGCCGCTTACAGCTTGTGACGAAATAACTCCTAAGCCCTTCAATATTCAACGTATTGGTTAACTTCTCAAAACTTAACGTTTGTGCAGTCCACATTTTATCATATACAATCAGTAGAATAATAGAATAAGTAGAATCATCTGCTAAGAATAAAAAATTCAATTTTCGGAAGAATAGGTAGTGGCATAAACAAAACAAGTAAATTTTGTAAAAGTTCTATTTTCCGTTGTTAACCGCACGTCCGCTGCGAGTGCTCGGGGGTTGGCGGCACTCGTCGTCTTGACTTCGCTGGAAAAGGAAAGAGCTTTTAAGTGAAGCTTGCGGGGCGACTGTCAGGATACGTTTCGACATTGCTTAATTTGGAGCATAAATCAAACGAATTGATTGAATTTGAGAGTTTACAAGTTCAAATTACTAAGTATTAAAAAAGTTGCTAGTTAGGTGGTAAATATCTTGTTAATTAATTTTTATATGTACGCTTAGCATAAGGTTCTGTAGAATGCTCTAGAAGCCATAGAACTTGTTCGGGCCCACAAGTTGCTATGTAAAAAAAATTGTTCTTTGTAGTGGTATGAGAATTCCGTGTTTGTAATATCGATACATAGTGTAACACTTGTGGTAATAAATTACTTCAATTGTTTCAATTGTTTCAATAATAATTTTTAGTTAGAAATGACCTGCTCATTGACTTAAATTGAAAAATTGCTAATGGTGCTGTCACGAACAGAAGATGCAATCTAATCAAAATACCAACGTACATACTGGATTTAAACACTCTCGGTTTATTTTAGCAAGACTTTGTGAAAGCACGTGAATTTCCAGGAAATGAATTCGCGCTGAGCAGCAGACCCAGCGGTTGGTGCACGCTTGGGCTCCTGCGAGGAGCAAGTGTTGCCGTTATTGACCACATTTCGCAATTTGGTAAAAACGCAATACGATAAACTCTACAGAATGTAACTGTTTCCGTGATTACATTTAGCTAAAATTGTTTTTCTTTTACAGATAAACCTTTGCAATCATCAACTGTGTGTAGTAAATGATCACGAGTAGCATTGTAGAAGACGATCCGGGGATGTGGAAAGAATTATTGAAAATTGACAGAGGTTTTCAGCGAAAGGAATTTACTTACGTCAAGTGATATGCATTTAACTAGTAGGGCACTGATGCGATGTGAGACGACCTAGAACCGTTCCTGATTCATATTACTCAATTTCCAAAACAAACCCTCGCACACACTTACTTAAGATAGTTATACAACACAAAATGAAGTGTTTCACAACCAGTGAAAGATTTGTCTTTAACGAACCAAAATTCGTCCCGTGTCCTCGAATCTGAATTACATGTCAGTGCTGATAAGGTGCTTTAAATCATTAGAAGCTATCTGCGAACAGTCGTGAAAAATTATTCGCCATAATATTCTCAGTAAGAATATTTTTTAACGCGACCCGATTTTAGTAAACATTGACTGAGTTGTGTGTACTGAAACTCAGTGCCGTGTACGCAACAGGCTCGGGCCAAACTACAGAGTACGGAACATGTTCGAGTACGAGTACCGTTTAATTAATTTCAGCTAAACTAGCCAGAGTGGAAATAAACCGAGTCCCATTCCAGGATTCCATTACACTGGAACTCTTTGATTTGATTACATCGCTTGGCAGTCGCACTGTCATTAGAGCATCGCAGCCCTAGCGAGGACGGCGACATCGCAAAGCTGAGGAGCGAGCTGGTGTTGACGTTCCCTTTTTGCCGTTTTGGAGGACGTTAACTCGAGCGCTCAAGTGCAGTCGTATTAAAGTGCTTTTCGACAATCTAAGCAGTGATGTTGGGTTGGATACAAGCAACAATTGAGTGTTGTCAGTTCTAAGCTGTTGAACAGACAGACTAGGACGGCTTGAGTATGGTCATATTTGAATTAACATCGTACGGGAAAGTAACATACGCTTCAATGAAGAGAATGTCATTCTGACACCCACGCTTACGTTTTCCAAGTGTTAAAATTAAACACCAAGAATTTCAATACAAATTCACTTCATGAGTTCTAAAAAATGGTTTCCATGCTGGAATTCAATTTCTAGTCAAACACCGAATATGTGGAATTTTCACAACGAGACAAAAATAGAAACATCGCATTCGTGTAAAAATGAATACTTTGGTTACGAGCTTTTTATTGGCTGGAAATATTCGCTGCATTTTATTCCGACGGTTCGCGCAAACATGCATCAATAGTCTTCTTTAATTAAAATTCGTCATCCACACTGAAAACTTACTAGTGAAGCGAGGCGTGCACCTAAATTAATTTGTTGTGGATTGTACATGCTCCCGTACTATGAACGTGGTGACTTTTTCCCCCAATTTCTCCGTGATCAATCTGGAGTTGGACGCGAGAGATTTTAGCTGAACCTAGACCTTGACATGTCATCGGGAGAACGTTCGGACTTTCATAAAATTATGACAGTTTATTAGGAGGTCTTAATGAACCCCATGAGTGGGAAGGGTATATCGACGAAAAAAGAAACAAATGATTTCCTGATGATATTCTGTGGGAGTCTCATTCTAGTGTCAACCTTTTTAATTTTGTACGATTGTCAAAGACATATCTTGTTTCGGAAAATGTTTAATTCCCTGGATAATTTATTCAATCATCAGATTAGTTATTTTATTTTCACGGTTTTTCTAAAAATTGTGCAAATAGTTTTCGACAAACAATCATGCGTGAGAAGATATTAAGATTTACTGTATATGTGAGAGTCGAAACAACATTTCGTGAGTTTCTTACATGGATGATCACTTAATTCTGTTGTCCTCATCTGGAGATTACATCTATGGTTAATCTCGACTGGAACATTTATACTACTCATTCTTTTCCATAAATCCTACCTCGAAAGCTTAACTTATAATGAGGTTAAGCTCGATAAATGATAACTCTGATCAACTAGATTTGGTTCGTGTACCGAAGAAATCGAGAAATTTTACCCTTACTTTAAATTTTAGAAAGTGTTGTAACTAATTCGACGGAAGAAAGAGTTAGAAGCTGATTGATTTCATATTTTGTTTATATTTCTCATTTGAAGTTTTCCTTCATGAGGTGCAAACATAGGCTCCAGTATAACAGTGCTGATCTCAAAATATATACAAAGAGATTGTATAAATAATTCATCAAAGTATTGCGAATTGTTAAAAATCACATTATATTAGAATAAAATATTTTGTCAATCATGCTGAAGTACAAACGTTTAAATTCTATGATAATTTTAGTATTCGTCAACACAGGTTACAGCAAGTACATGGGAACAAAGAAACGTCAGCAGAGAAAAGAAGCAAAGAGCACTTAATGACGATTCAACGCTATATACAAGTGAACACAGACAAAATACATAACGTTAGTCGATGAGGACGACATCTACAGGTATAACAGCCTTTACGTGGTTTTGAAACAGTCCCCAGCCAGTAGTAAAGAAGGTACTGGAAATATTTGGCAATGCATACACAATAACTGCCTGTAACTTACTAGGAGTCTTCTCAATCTCGCCTAATGCGAAATAATCCAAAGAATTAACATCATGGGAGCTAGAAGGTCATATCCGAGAAGAACCAAACCATTCCTAGTGGTTCCTTATGTTTCAGTCTATTCAACGTGCTTAGCTCGATCACTCAATTCTCCTGTGTTATTTCAGATATAAACTGGACTCTCCGCATCACGTATGACTTGTGACAGAGGTCGTCATTAACCACACGTCGGTTGGTGGCCTCCTCAACTTACAGCTCTCTGTCGAGCGCCCTTGTAGACTTCCCAGTGCCCTCTTGAATATCTGCTTGCACTGAATCAATGAATTCGGACGTCCTGGTCCTCTTCGTACACAACAATTCCGTTTCTTAAAGGAAACTGTTTCCACATCACTCCTGGCTACTTTCAGTTCTCCCCGACCTTTGAAGATGAATGACTAAGTAACTTATAGAAAGTAACAACCCCGGAATAAGAATATCATCGTCTAAAAGAGACAATGACAGAATGCTTCTTCATTTCTTAGTTTCTTGGTTACACCGCCTAAAGTTCAACGTTCTGAGATTGTTGCTGTCCTGAAAGAGGGCTTAAGAGATACCACAGAATAAATTAGGGAGAGGGACAACTGATTATCGAATTTTAGAATAGATAAAAGACGCGGGTAATTCTCATGTGAACAGTCATCTGGAGATCCAAAAGTATCCAGTGACCGCCAAGATTAGGTTTTAGTTAGGTCTAAAAAAAATTACACCGCCACAAGTCCTCTGTTTGCCGAAGAATAAAAACAAACTGAAGAGATTGCCTCCTATCGCACAGTAAGACGAACGCTCTTTGAAAAGATCCTTAAGTCCAAGAGAACTGCAAAGAGGCTTCTTTTATTCAAACTTAATATTCAGGATAGAATATATTTTTGTAAATCATAGACGAAACGGTCTGCTGAAGACTGAAATGCTGCCATTTTTTTCTAGAAAAGCTCCTTTTCACACATTTGAAGGAGGAAGAAAATATCTATTTCGAAGAAGAAATGAGGTTAAGTCTCACGGATCCTGCGTCAATCCCACACTGAAGCATTCAGACACATTTTTTGTATAATGTATATTTTTTAAGTATGCAGCATCGGCAGAATGCGACTAAACACTACCAAGAAACCTCGAGTGGAAGAGCGATTTAGCAACGCTAATGAAGGGTCCAACCATTCAAGCCACAAAGGATCAAGAGACCCACCTCGAGCCGCGGGACGAATCAAAAAGGTCCAGAGCCGCGGTCGACGCTCGAAGACATCGCCGACCAGTAATAATTCGATATTGAAAAGCTTGTATCTCACGCTTGGACAGCCTCCGCTGGTGACCGTGCAACCGACCCCGAGCCCTGCTTTCTCCAAATAATCCCCTTTGAAGAGTATCAGGATGGTAACAAGGGAGTTACATTATCGAACCTCCTGGAAAGATCTCGCAGCATCGCAGCACCCGGAATAAAAGGGTCTCTGGCAGAGTTCACGGCACTCAGTGACGCGCGTACCCGAGCGAGAGAAGGATAGACGACGTCTTGGAAGAGACACACATATTCAAGAAGCATTGAGCGGCGGGTAAACTCACTTGCATCTAAAGGAGCTTGAAAGGAGAGTCTGGTCGTATAGTCGCTGGGTTTGATATTCTATTTGATGAATTAACGTGACCTAGTGTTGATTTGTCTTCGCATAGTCTACTCGCTAGAAGCACCCAGTACTTGTGTAAAGTACTTGACTATACAGAGCTAAAGTCATTGGCCTGTTATCGTAATCGTCCAATCCGTCCAAGACTAAGGGCTATTATTCCGCTCCTCTAGAGCTGCTACGCCGATTGCGTGATACGCTTGCCTACTGGTCATTGTTTCTATATTCCAGTTGTGGATACTGGTCTATCTTGTTTGTCTCATTGTTGTTTCCTGAAGCTCCTGAAAGACCGTCCAAATTAATTTGTAAATCTATCTTTAAATCTTGAAGTTGTTTTCCTCAAATCCACACTCAGAGCATACAGAAACCCGTGCCTAGGTCACTTGGAACCACGCTACCAAACGTTGAGATCCAGTGCCATGAGATGAACCTATATTTACCTTGTAAAAACGAGTCTGCGTCACGAGATCAAAACCCGCGGCACCATTGTTTTGGCAAGCACGTTCAGGGCTGCGACCTCTCGCTCTTGCTCATTCCTCCACGGTTGAGCTAGATGACTATCAAATACTACTTGCCGATATGAGAGTAGACGTCATCGAGTAAAGTAATTAGTGTTCAATAAGGTTGTTTTTCATCCTAAAGAAGACGTGCATTGACGTTTTTGCCAGAAAAACTGCATGACTTAATTAAAATGGTACCAGTCTGTGCCACAGGAGCATCTTATTCCAAAAGCTCGAGACAAATTCAACTGCAGTGGTTCGTTTTTTCAATATGATGGAGCATCGTGTCACAAGATAAAATAATGACAAAATTCTTCGAAGATAAAACATTGAAAATTTAGGCCCATGACCTTGGAATTCGCCACGTTTTAAACCTACTAAAATTTTGAAGGCATTTATTAATTAAACATGGTTTTAATGAAAATAGATTACCAAATTTTCAATAATTTAAAATGTGGATTGAACAAGAATGGTTTAAAATAGGTTAGGAAAAAATTTGTAATTTCATTTCCAGAGTGCCGGAAATGATTGAAAAAAGTCATCGGGAAGAAAAACATCACTATAAACTTTAAATCATTTCCTACATTTTTATTTCTATCTTCTTTTTTTTTTTTTGAAAAACATCAATATGGGTTGTTAATTTGTTTTTTATCTTCCTCCACTCAATAACACCACTAAAATGTCAAAAAAAAAACTATATCTTTATACTCGAGTGATTAACTTCCGTGGGAAATAAATAATAAACAAGTTTCTATCACTTGATCTCTACTATGTTACGATGACGTACAAAAAAATGCATCCCTTAAAATGTGCGTTCTTAAAGACTTGCACCAAATTTATGTATGATATCTTGATTATAATGGTACACAAACTTAGTTTCAAAATTCTCTGAACAACATGCGCATTTTAACATCAAAACTATTGTTGCCGTTTTTCTATTTTTCATGAATAAAAATCATGTAATTTCCCAATTCCGACGTGGAACAGTGCTTGGACACCAGCAACGAGAGAAAAGCTGACCTTAATCTTCAAACTTGGCCTTCGTGAAGTTCAAGTTGACACATAATTAGCTGATGTAATCCATAAGAAAAGGGAAAAGTTCCCAGAGGAATAACTTTGAGACCTAAAGTGTCTTCCCACTCAAATCGACAAAAATAGTAGCAGATCAATTTGTTAATACGATTCATTCCCTTTTAGTGCTAAAAATACTGTAAAAATGCTATCCACTTCAGTCCACTTCACCACAGCAAGCTAATTTTCCGAAGGAAGTGTAAATTTTTTTTTTAAGAGACGTGTGTCTTTTCCTCTATTTAGTCATGAGAATCCTTTCTTTTTTCGAGTTAAATAGCTTCCATAGATCAAAACATTTACCGAAGTGACAAAGCGCATCTTTTCACTACCCGCTACTCTTAAGACTGTAAAATATTGTTTCTCTTTGTTGAAAATTTTGACTTGGAAATTGTTTAATTATTTTATAAATTAAATCATACAGACAAGAACTGATTCGCTACAAATTTTCCTAATAGGACACGTTGACGGCGAATCTTGCCGTGTTTTGCTTTCGAGCGTCTGGGTGAAGAACTGTGATTTGCTTTGAAGAACTGAAATTAGACGCCTAAGTCAGGCTCCAAGGCCGGTCTCGAAGTCTATTGCTGAAGGCTTAAGAGACCCATTGCAATTTCCAACGCACTACGAAGGATTTAGTTTACTATAAAAGTTTAATTTTCGAAAACTTTCAGAAGCAAATTTCGACAAATTTTGTAGCCAGTTACGGTACCACAGTTTCATCGTTTTGAAATTTGAATTATTAATTGATGTGACGATATAGAGTATACAAGGACTGGGGAGCATATAGATAGAATGTTTAATACATGATGAAACACCAAAAATGATTTAGAAATGTGGAGCAGTAGCTCAAAAAGTATTTGATGTAAAGAGGAGTCACAGGAACTGAATGAAACTGCATGTTATTAATTTTTGTGTCGTACCATGGGTACCTCAAATATATTATATCATTTTTGAGTTACCATGAAATTTCGATATCCCAAAATAAAATTTTGAAATTGAATAACTGTTGCATTAAATGTCAAGTTTTGTGAATTTTAACTGCAATGAAGCCTTGGAGACAGTTCAGTTCGGGCACCTCGTCCCAGGCCACACTGATGTGCCGCCTTTCTGGGAGTATCGTGTTTGATCTTCGTTTCTCGAGGGAAGCACTCAGCTCGAGGTATCGAACCCGGGCCCTCTTGACTAGGAGGCAAGCACGCTATTACTTGCACCACGGAGTGAGATGGAGTCAAACTTGTACACAAATAGGGTTAGATGTTTTAAATAGCGTATACGTATTTCAAGCTTTTTAAATAAATACTGATATCAACTTATAAATTCTTCAAACCAGCACTGTGAGGATAAATGAACGTTCACTGAAGTTAATAACTAATACTGAAAGAGGGATACCACGTCTGCAATTTAACACTGCATACAGCTGAGTGAGCTGGCGTGAGATTCTCATTCGGTGCCCACACGCAGCATCATCAATAAGGCCATGGGCATAAAGTTCACCAGTTTAATGACTGCAGACTTGTCTCGCTCGCTAGCAGCCCCGCGGTGCTGGCGCTCGTAGCTGGGCGGAGAGGGGCCGAAAAACAGCTCGAGTGCATCGAAAATTCGTTGCTTTTCGTTAATCCTCAGGTGGAATTAATGACGCTCCCCCGAGTTTGTGTGATTAATTGTGAATATTTGAGGAGGCCAGAGATTGTCACCTGTTTCACAAAAAATGATAGCGTGCCATCGATTTAAAAGAGACGGTAATTTTATTTATGAAAAATTGAAAAGTGTAAATGGAATTTTTCAAAGAGGGTGGGGTAGTAAAGCGCGATAAGCTCCTCATTGTCAGAATTTAATGATGAAGAGTGATACTCCTAATTCGTTCTAGAACTTTAACATTGCAATTTGAAACAGGAACAAACGAAGCTTGTTGAGGCACGCAACACTTCACGTGAAGTCAATTATTATGGGAACCGAGCACCTCATGTAAGAAGGTATTGTGAAGTATGAAACGTCATGAAATCAAAATAAGGTTGCAAAGAAAAGTTTAATTTATCTACCTGACTAATAAGTTTAAAATTTGTACTTATAATTTTCCACTGCACTATTTTACAATGTTCCTTTACATTGCAACGATGCTGTGTTTTGACTTTCAACCCGCTGTTCTGAAGTGAAGCAATAAACTTGAAAAGTTTTTCATTCCTTGGGTGAATTTTATTTGTCATCGATTCCCAACCGTATTAAAGCGAACCAACGTTTCTCCTCGGTGATCAATTTCTCACCGACGCTTAGGCAACGAAGCCTAGCAATCTCTTCAGCAGCTTCATTACCGTAAGCCAATCCCACGTCGTAGCTTCAAGTAGCTTTTTTATTGAGGAATGAGTTGCTTTTATTGTTGGGAAATTGATGTATTCAGCAGCCTCGGATTTGGGATTCCATCATGAAGAGCTTTAGAAGAGTCGCTTTACTCTGCTTCTCAGGCAAGATACGCTAGGCCAACAGAAAGGCTCACAGCAGCTCTGCAGATTGCGTTTCAAGCGCGACTTTTGAGTACCACAAATGTTCCAATATGCTTTCTTGAAACGATCTTATTACCGAGTTTGGGGCTGTCAAATTACTCTTCGAACCATGATCTCTAAAATCTGTATTTTTAAATTGTAGTTCTTCTATTACCCATGGTGTATCCATTACTTATGATATTAACTGCTGTAGTTATCAATTACTGAGACGAAGTTTAGAACTGGAAGGCGAAGTGATCCTTGTTCAGGACCACACTGACTGCAGCTGCCCAGTAGGTCTCCCTGGGATGTGCTTCAGAACATAGTTTGTGAAGAATGAAATTTATGCAAATCACTCATCAAACTTTTACATTATGAAGATATAGTAGGGTAAAGATTGCAATGCACTGTATTTAGATTCAAGAGTTTGAGCGCGCTTTCTACTCTTCAGAAATTTTGAAAATTGATTTACCACGATTAAGGCATGAAGAATATTGCACACGAATGAAATTCATGTCCAACAGTTGAGAGCAGTTACCTGAGGCTCTAATAGGCTCCAAAGCCCTTGTGGGCAGCGGGCATGTGCGAGACAATGTTCTAAAATCTAGCAAACTCTTGGCGTTAAAGTTTTTGCGAATGAGCGGTTCAAAAAGCAAGACCAAATTATTTTCGCTACCGAGAACAAAAATAAATTTTAGAATCAATAGCACTATTCAGGAAAAAAATCAACGAGCTTGTTATTTCATAGAAAGCAATTCTAATACGAGCATATCAAATTACTGAAGTTTAAGAGATTTTTGATATATTTTTTCTGCTGAACCAAATTGGTTCATCGCACGAGGACCTTCGTTTCGAGAGCGATGCAAAAGAGAGGAAGTGACACATTTACGTAGCTAAAGAATATTTAAAGTAATTAATTTTATGCTTGAAAATTTGTCAGAATTTAATGATGAAGAGTGATACTCCTAATTCGTTCTAGAACTTTAACATTGCAATTTGAAACAGGAACAAACGAAGCTTGTTGAGGCACGCAACATTTCACGTGAAGTCAATTATTATGGGAACCGAGCACCTCATGTAAGAAGGTATTGTGAAGTATGAAACGGCATGAAATCAAAATAGTTTTTTGTTTTTTGGACTATTATGTGTCCAGGTCTTGATCTAAAGTTACACTTAAATGTTGTACAGTAGCTTATGAACAGGCAACAGTATTAGTATGCACATATTTGTAATAGACGACCTTCGATTTTAGAAAAAGTTAAAGCGGGTAAAGTTGTTTTGCAGTATTAGAAATCATTAAAGTTTACAGTTAGCATAATGTCAAAATTCGGACTCTTTCAATGAAGATACAGGGAGGAGGTGAGCCTTCGTTTCCTGGTTCCTGGGAGGCCCGCACCGGCGACCACGAAGGCTAGCATCTGACTCCTCTCGCGCCGATGTTGTGTCGCCAGCACTTGAGCGCCTCAGTGGGCGCACCAAGACAAACCGTGTCGAAGATTCCAATGCTGGCGGGTGAAAAGTTCCCAGAGTGGGTGAGTATCCAATACCATAACTCGGATGGCTCAAGTGTCACGGTAAGTCGAGAAGAAATTTTAAACAGCAAAATGACTGTAAACGTTCTATTGTCCACTAGACTTAATTTTCTGTAAAATTTCCGTTACACTTTAGCATGTAATTTTTCGCTTTATTGAAAGTTACTTAGGTATATCTGGAGAAATCTTATACATGTGACATTCAGAGTTATCTCTAAATTCATACTCTACAGCATCATTGTCCTTTGGGTGTACATTTTATGACCAGGAAGACTCTGATCTATATATAAATTTTATCTCTCTTGAAGGGTGCTTGACCGATTAAGGGAGCCAGTAATTTTATGCTCGGTAGAGTTGATACTTCTTATTTATACATTAATTTTATTATTTCTCATTCCCAACTAATTACTCATTCTTCCTGTATGAGTTCACGTGAAATAATTGCTACAATAACTATCACTCAAACACACTTTCACAAACTTTATTACGTGATATTTTACTTCAGGTGAAATTCTTTGAGTCTAATTTCATCTTAAAGTACAAAAACTGCGCCCAAAATATCTGCTGAACATTTAACTTGATTGAGGGGGACTGTTGGATTGTTCATTAGCAATAATATTTGATGAGCGGAAACCATTCCGGTGGAAGATCTTACGTTCTCTTCGTTAGTGGGTCACAACAATCTTTCGAGATTTAAAAACTATCGCGTGCAGTACTGCTGAACGTTTATTCTGAGGAAAGAAAAAGGCTCTCAGTACTCACAACACTCACATGTCGACAAATTAAGCTTCTCAAATGAGGCTCTCATTGGGAAGGCGCGATCTCGACGCCTGCACTATATAATGAGACAGTCATTGTTGCACCTGCATCGGGTCACGTGCCTAATTCTAAGCCCTTCCATGAGCGAACTGCCGCATGGTGGAAACTGTAAGCAAATACTAACGTAATATTAAACGAAAGACCTTTTATTTAGAGCTGAAGCATTACCATCAGAGCATTTACAGTCTTTAGTTGTGCTCTACTAGCTTCGTGTTCCTTCCGTTCGGTGCCGGTCCCTTGGGCTGTGGCGGCTGTAGTGGTGGCGGGCAGTTATGTGACTCGCTGTGGCGGCCGTAGTGGTGGCGGGCAGTTATGTGACTCGCTGTGGCGGGCAGTTATGTGACTCGCTCTGGCAGCCGTAGTGGTGGCGGGCAGTTTTGTGACTCGCTGTGGCGGCCGTAGTGGTGGCGGGCAGTTATGTGACTCGCGAGACAAGCTCACTTCACTTTCGCATATTTTCGTCATCCATAAACTACTGTTAATTTATGTTTAAATGGCAACCATGATGAGAAAATGAGATTTGATTCAGTAAATGAATGACATTCATAATTCGTCTGACTTCAGTGCAGTAACTAGAAGCTTTGCTATCAATAGGTTTTTATTGTTACTCCATCTACATATTATTCCAGCCTTCATAGCATATAACGAGGCTTTTTCTTCAAAATTTCCATCGTTAATCAAACTGGCATTTGTGCCTGTAAGCTTTTATACGTAAAGAAGTTAACAATCTCCGATAGATTTCTTGACAGCGGCTTATAGACTTACGGACTCAGAAAGTGCATGCTGCTTGCATTTGGATCGCTATAACGTCACAAGCTCAGCGTTCAAATTTGCTTTCACTCAGAATGTACATTCGATGAATGAGTCGCTCTAATCTGAGCTAAGCCTTCAAAAAGTTTCCGGATACGATGGGATTTGAGGCGGCTGGTCATGACTGAAAGGCTTGGATGTGTGATTCCTGCTTTTGATGCTCGAATTTGAATTGATGAATACGCGTGCAATCATTAATGAACCCAGGAGAGGGGCTTTTAACGTCTCATCCCTAGCTTTACTTCCGCGAAAATATATTAATGCGGTGCAAACTGAACTGAGCTTATATTTGTGGCGATTTACATACTTAACTAAAAATGTAGTAAAATCCTGTACGCAGTATATAGTTGCATATATCCTGACAGTTTCAGGAGGATAGTAACTTGTGTTGCTGGACATGATAAGTCCCACTTGCCTAAGGGATTATTTTAAAAAATAACTCTTATTAGGAATTATCAACAAAAGTTTTGAATATATCAACGTTGTGAGATAAAGGGGGCAGTCATTCCCGCAGTAAATGGAATGCAGCAAACAAGCAAATTTTTCAACAAAGCGACCGGCTTGTGCAGGTAAACACAGAAAAATGGTTGAGTGAATGCTGCACTTCCTGTTGTTTTTTCTCTGTACACTTTGTTCCCGTGTTCTTATGCACTGCACAGAACTGAAGAACACCTCATATGCCTCACGCAACTCGTGCGTGTGACGCATTTCGTGCGTATGACGCATCTCGTGCGTGTGACGCATCTCTTGGGAGTGACGCATCTCGTGCATGTCATGCATCTCGTGCATGTCATGCATCTCGTGCATGTCATGCATCTCGTGCATGTCATGTATCTCGTGCGTGTCATGCATCTCGTGCATGTCACGCACCTCGTGCATGTCATGCATCTCGTGCGTGCCAAGCAGCTCTCCAACAGAGTTTACACACAAGCCCTCCTCCCCGCAGGCCCGTGTCCGATGTTGCAGCCTCGAGACGGATATTGGAGTCGAAGACGAGAGGAATTGATAAACTTAATCCTCACTGGTAAACATTCCGCTGTGCACATTATTCGCTGCGTTCTGGCCGTCCGTGCGCGCCGTTGGGTGCGTCATGTATGCTGTGTGTTGTATACATTCAAACATGGTAACCTTTACTCGGCAATGATGATCATGACAAGCTGATTGGATTAACTTTCTCGTTTTTTGTTATATTTTAAAATTTTGTTTTTGCGTTCTCATTCTTGGACGGATCTTTGGGCTACTTGCAATTTAATAATGAAAAGCTGTCGGGTAGCATTAAAAATTATACAAGAAAAGAAATGTGTAACGGTTAGGTTGGTGACATCAAATGATATGTGCATACTTATAATGCTTTAACTTTATCGTCATTGCAAATTTTGGTAACAAATTATTGACATCGTATTTTCGTTGGTTTTTTATTTTTCGGAACGAATATTCGGAGAAATAAATTCTGAACATTTGAAAAATATCCAGCACAAACAACCGCAAAGGACCAAAGGCGAGCGTGATTCGTGGCTGCCTGGCCCCTCAGCAGAACGCTTCCGGCAAGGAATACCAAATAAGGATTTATTCGTACTATTTACTGGGTTTACGTCAGGATTCATATGCCATTTGGCTTCTTCGATGCACTTACGACAGAGTTTGCTACGACCTCATTGAAGAAATCTGCTTCAGGGATCAGTAGAAATGATTGATTAAATTAAATTCTATAGATGAAATAGCTAGTCAATAAATAACGCAAGAATTACTTGCAGACTTGTAAACGGTCAACACAGGCACGCTTCCGAATAGAAGAATAACATTTTCTTAATTATGAGACTGCGTTAAAACTAAAAATAATAGATAAAAATATTAAGTTTTGACTAAGATTACACTCTGATATCCCTTTTCGCATTTACCTCAATTATTTTGTGAAATCCCGAGCATTTCCTCCCATTGGTGCTCAGCCTTGTTTACAGTTTCTTACGAGTTGATATTCCCCCTCCCATTTCAGACCTTTACTTTCCGTCTACAGATCATCATATTCCTTCTATACAGGGAAAGGCAGATCTTCACTTACTCTGTATAGACGTTCAATTTCCCTTTATAGGCCTTCACTTTCGCCCTACTGATTTGTTTTCCCTTTATTGATCTTCCCATGTCCTCTAAACCAACTTCACGTTTCATTTGTGGATATTTACTTTCCCTCTACAGACGTACAATTTCCCTTCATTAAACTTCATTTTTCCTTCTGAAAATGTTAAATTTAATTTTACAAATATCCCTTCACTTTCCCTCAATAGATACTCGGTTTCTCTCACAGATTCCGTGGTTCCTGCAGCAGCTCGAAACTACACATACGCGATCAGGATGCTCAGCTGTCACTGCACAACGCGGCTCTTAACATCTCGGCATGACAGGAGTCACGCAAGGCAATTAGCTGCTCGCTAATGAGAAGCGAACTAAGTACGAGCGTCGTCACTCGTACCGCCGTCTCGGTATGCTGAGACACAAGCAGATTAGCTCGCACGAATATTTGCAGTTGACAATGAGCTTCTTCAATTAGAATTCACTTCTGTAATTCTCGAATTGTTGTTCATGGGCGTTCGAGTTTTACATTTTCTGCGGTCATTAAGAAAATTTCTGAACGGCGAAGAGTACTAGCCATAGCTTGAAATTTTCAAATTTGATGCCATGATTTGCATGAAATTGTGTGAAAATTTACAGACGATTGCGTCGAAAAGGAATGACTAGCTACCATTTATTGGAAAAAAACTGCATCGTAACAAATATTTAAGCAATGAAATAAGAAAATAGTTCATTCAAATAATGAAATAACTTCGTCTGCTGAATATTCAAGATAAAAAGAGAAAATTCAAGGAAAACTAGCGATAAGAGTCAGAATTTTCACGTGGTAGAATACTAACGTAAATGTTATATTCTCTCGAATGTGCGAACGATAAACTTCTTCCCAGGAGCTCATCTCATCAAACGGGTGGACTAGGCCTGATGACGAGCAGGGGGGAGAATACTGAAGCTTCCAACTCAATAACACAAAGTTCGCCTTCTGATAGTACTGTAGTTATTCTTAATGCAAGAAATTGATCTTTTGAAATTTTTTACATGTATATACATATCAAATTATAAATTTTTCTCTAAATGAGTATCGAAATCCATCACTATTACTTATAAACTTAAGAAATAGAGAAAACTAAGTATAAACTGAGATTAGAACTGTTTCGTAGGCTGAACAGTCTACATACTGCTTAGAAATAATACAAGTGTGTAAAAGTGATGGTAGAATTAGAATGCAAGAAAGTGGGATGATTAAGTTATGGTAAACAATATATTGTCTTGAATTCCTATTTCACATCTGCTTCTACAATACGACATCGATAACCTCCTTTCAAGAATATCAAAGGTGTTTGCAAATCCATGCTTACGAATATGTAGTTCTATACACCTGCTAGGGTATTCTAAGGTCTTGGCAAACCTGCCTCTAGGAATATCGTAAGGTCTCAGTAAACTAAGGCAAACTAAGAGCGCAACGTGAGAGAGTGTTTCGCTGGTCAGAGTTCCGTCCCCAGCCACGACACGACCTCGAGGTGCACCCTCTGACCCGCCTGCTTGAGCAGCCCTACGGCCGTCGCGTGAGACACGCTCTCCAGGGAGTAGTTGTCCACAGCCAAAATTCTGTCTCCGCACCGCAGCTTTCCGTCCACGGCTGCGGGAGATGATGCCACCACCAAAAGGACGTGGATCGGTTCTGATCCTCTACTGGGATCCGACCCTCCAACGATACTGAAGCCAAGCGAAGATCCTGGAGATCTTTGAAGCACCACACTGCGTGAGATCTGGAGCGGTCGAGGCAGCTTCTGCCAGTACAGCCACGAAGGCACGAAATTGGCAGTGCTGCTGCTGCAAGACTCCGGACTATCAAGAAGCAGCAAAGTTACGACACTCAAAGCGGCAGTGGCTTTGAGTTGGGCCACCGCTTGACTGTGGGTCAAACCGAGCAAACTTTGCCCATTCACCGCCAATAGCACGTCGCCTTTCTGGAAATGAACAGCGGAGAGGATCAGGACACTTACATTGGTCTAAAAGGAGAAGTGAAATCGTTTTTGAGCCTAACATTCGCGGTATATTTAGGTACCTTGTTTTTAAGTCTTCTTCCTCCGCTGCAAGTATACAAATATAATGAAAATAATTCCCTAAATATAGGCAAATAATTGCCTTAAAGTGATTTCATGAAAACAATTGTTGAATTTTCCTGAAAATAGCTCACCTTGACTTTATTAGAGCGACCAGCAGAACCATTGCTGTTGATGTTGGCGATGTAAATTGGCGTGTCACCTTCATTACTGGACACTCCGCCGCCAATGCGCATGCCCAGACTCTCGTTGCAGGCCTGACAAGCACATCCACGTTATTCACCCACGACGGGACAGATAACTTCAGCTGCATGTCACCTATTCTAAGCTAGCACTTAAAATCATATACTTTAGAAAACGCTATTCCGACACACGTGTTTTGTCGTGTCATTGTCACCGCATAAAATATGTGATAATCAGAAGTGAACGATTTTTGCAGCCGATTCACTCTATGAATGATGCACAAAGTTCAACATAAATTAGTTTACAAATTTATTCGGCAATGCGGAGTGTACTGTCAAATTGCTTTCTTTATAAAATATTACATAGAACATGAAAAATAGGAAAGTTCATATGCATTTCAAAAACTGCGACACGCATTTCTCATTCAAATATACATATATTCTATGTGTCTACGGTATGTCAGAGCCAGAGTTTTATACAAAATAACTCTATTTTCGGAGCGGGCTTTCTATGTCTATTTTAATATGCATTACTTAACCGCAAAGTCACTGTTAGAACTGAACGGCTTAGCGTTCTTCCTTAACAAAAAAAATGACAAGTGTCTGTTTTTTATTCGTTCTTTGAGTCGTGGAAATACGATAAAATACACATACGAGTATGAAATCAATGTAAAATTGAATATGCCACGGCTCGTAGTAAAACTTGAAACCATGATCATCTAATTGATGTACGTTTACACTTGAATTGAAGGTCCCTTTTATTAGGAGGCATAGTAAGCGACGCCTTCATTATTCTTCCTTTCAGTTTTACATTAAAATCACCTAGTCTAGTGACATCAATACCAATCGAGGTGGTACGATGACGCCATTAGAAACTCAATCCCAGAATACAAATTTGGTTTTGTAAAACGATAGCTCTGACGCAACACATCTTTGTCAGCACACGAACGTACCTGGGATGACAATTTATACATGACATTTTTGTTAAAATGCCCCTCATTCACTTTGCTCCATATTGATATTGCAACTGAATGTTTCGTGAACAGGTGTATGAGTTTAGACGTTGCATCCACTGAGAGTATAAAATTCAATTCTATAGTTCTTTATCGTTTTTACGTGGATAAGTTGAACAACGCAGAATGCATTTTTTTCATGTTAGCACAAATTGCTGATTGGAGTACATTTTCATGCTAGTCATCATTCTGATTTGCACCATGAAGCTCTCGTATTCTATTACCATGGTAAAACGTAAAATCAGATTAATGAAAAAATTAAACAGTATAATAATGTAAGGTAGTTTCTTTTGATTTGCCAGTGAGCAAAAAGAACTGACAGAAAATAACAGAGTTACGACCGTAAATAGCTGAATTATAGAGTCACTTCCACATATTGCATTTGTAAATGAAACCAAATGACTCTCCTCTCAGACTAGCTCGGACTACAAGAGATGAAGCACTAAAAAATTTGAGCCATTTGGTACAAATTCATTATGCACCTTGTCGATCCATAGATTATTTTAAATCAGAAATAGAACGAAACTGTAGTTAACGGGATCAAAGAACAACTTGGCCAAGCATGACAGGAAAAATTTCCATATGCATTAGGCGATCCGTAAAATGCATGCTGTAGTATCGGGTGCGCGATCGGAATAAAATGGGCTAGGAACCAGCGTCTATATATCTAGCGTCACGCCGTTATAGAATCTTAGCAACACAGACGTGCATGTCATATCATCTAGAAACGGTCAGATTGAAGTTAAAACGACCCAATCGCCAGAGAGCTGGGTTTTATGGCATCGAATAATACAGAAGACATTGGTCGAACGCATTCGATTTTCGATACCTTTTTGATGACAGCCATCTTCTGGGTGAGCCGCGGCTTCTGGGGCAAAGGAGGCCATCTGTGGTCAAGTCCATTATCACAAGTGTCTCTGTCGTTGCTCTCTGGAGAGGCCTGCCATGATGCATTAGCTGACTCAGGCTGACTTAGGCTGGCCGACGCATTTGCTGACGAAGCAAAATTGTGGCTGTCTGAGTCTTCAGTGTCGGTTGTGGCCGAAGAAACGTCGCTCTGCGGGTAGGTCGTTAGAGGAGGTGAAGGGTGAGCGGGAGGACACGAAGAAAATGAATTTTCATTCGTTGGGGGAAGACTGGGCGAAAACTGGTCCGTTGATGGAGATCCAGACAGAGCGAAAGAGGAATAGGAAGACGGGGCCAAAGACGGCAAGAATATAGGAGAAGACGAACTCGACGAGTGTTCACTGAAAGACTCGCTCGTGTTCGAACACAAGCTTGTACCATCGCTAGCGATCGCACATTTATCAGTACTCACTCGCTCGCTATTGCCATTACTCTTATCGTAAAAACTATTGTTGCTAGTTACGCTCAAAGTCACGGACGTTCTGCTTCTCTCTATGAGTCTGGAAGCCATGTCTATTCTAGTAAAGCGAACATCGTGACCGTTGATGGCAATTATTCTGTCGTGGAGATGAAGGCGTCCGTCCAAGGCTGCCACTGAGCCGTGCAGGATTTTGTAAACGAAAATGCCAGGCTTAGTCCGATGGCCGCCGAGCTGGATGCCCAAATGCCGTCCTTCCTCTCTCCATAAAGTCACGCTTGTGAAGTCATCTGCAGTTAGAATAAAACGTAAGATGACATCTGAGTAGCGTATGCACTTTTCAAAATTATTTTTATTTTCAACGTGATGGAGAAGAAATTAGGCGCATTCACAGTAAGTTAAAATATTCACACAAGAAGACTTGAATCTTTCAAGCTTCTGTGCAGATTTATTTGGGCATAATCACCATGGCTATCATAGCACACTTGAATCTATGGCGAAAGTTCAAAAGCTGCAGCATATATTCTCCAGCATGCATTATTTCCTAGGGCCAAGTCCCGTTCTGAACTGAGCTGTGCAAGCGAACACCTGAAACGACTTACCGTTGTCGAGCGAATGAAGCGGCTGGTGCGCAGAGGAGGGCGAGTGCCTGTAAGCCTGTATTCTCTCCCTGTACACGCCCAGTCTGAGGGTTGGTTGTGTGAACTTCTTGAGTTCCTGGCACACGTGCGCATGCGTGGCGGCCGTCATGTCCACGCCGTCCACTTCGATGATTTGGTCACCCGACTGGAGACGGCCATCTTGGGCGATGAGGCCGTCCGGAAACACTTCCTGCACCACGACGCAGCGCTGCCAACGTGAAAGAAATGAAAGATACTTTATTATAACGAAATTGACGTTCAGTAAAACACCTGTTTTTCAGTGTCTTATAAATACTGACAGGACACGTGAGTGCTGGGAGGAATGTTTGGCTCAAACTTTCTTACCACCCGAGGAAAACGCACTTCATGGCCCCATAAAATTCAGTAGTCACACACCAGGTATAGAACCTAGTCTCTCCTCACTTGAAGCGGAGTGCACTACCTGCTGCACCATAAAGATCCTCTGATAGAAGGAGCCACTCACGAGCATTGCATTCGCAACTCAGAGGCGTTTCATGAAAGTATAGTATGACGTGGTGCAGGATGGTCCAGCTACACTTCATACAACACCTCTCGATATTAGAAAACATCAACAAAAAACGCAGTAAGTTTCATATTCAGTTCACAAATAAGTAAATAAGTGATGCAAGGCTAACCGATCTTAATTTTTTCTCATCAAAGGGATACTTAAATATTGGTCTTAAAGTCCGTAGATTGATTGGCAAAGACATATTCATAGAAAAATAAGAAGCTATTACCATCTAAGACTTCGCTAAATTCATCAACTCTTTTTCCACTACGTATAAAGTTTTCAGACTCTATACGGATTCCAGAAAATTAAAGAACTATGTTATGTAGCGTTTTCCTAAAGTGAACATTTTCTGAAACTCATTTGCCAAGCAGAAAATTCTGCACACACCAATAAACTGATACGCCATCATGATAAAAATTGCAGGCATCTTTCGATACTGGCGCACTCAGGGTGTGGTGCTCTCAAAGACCTAATGATTAGAGAAGCTGAATGGAAGCTCGCATGTCTAGGTACTGCTTTCTAATGAAACTTACCAAATTTTATTTTCATCTTGACGTAAAGGGCGAAATGAATAAATCAGTTTCATACGTTCACTTGCTCCATAAAAATAGAAATGAGAGCTTATTTTTCATTTATTGTGAATCAAGACTGTTAATTTGCTCCAACCCTGAGTTGACCACACGTGTTTTCAGTTTCATCTTTTATGTTGCTGAACACAAGTTGCAATTACTGACAACGTTGCTTGCATTAATTCTGGATAGCGGTCATATTTAATTAATTCGTGCAAATAATCAACTATTTCAACCACTGAGAGAACATTGCAGAGGTCCTTATGACCTTCCCGAATATTACTTAGTGTAAAACAAGACATAATATAAAATAATGAGTGTTTAAAATGAATCAATGGCCTGGGGTAAGTCTGAGCACTGTAATTTCTCCGCTGGTGTAATACTAATCGCAGCATTAATAGAACTTGCCGTTAGGTTGTCATTCGACACCGCTCGTCAAACTACACAATGAATTTTGCTCTTAAAATTATAGGGGTATAATTGTTTCATAGAAAAGGGATATAGAAGGAGACAAATTGTTGCAAAACAACAAGTTATTATCTCACAATTTCACTAAGAAGATTACTGAAAAAATTTAAATACTAAAATCGTACCACGATGTTTATTAGCTTCAAAACATGAAATAATTTTAAAAAATGCCTCTCAAACACTTCAAGTCAATACAAAATAAACGAAAGAATTGTTTGGATGCAAAGGGCTAAAAATGTTCGACGGAATCAACTAGTGGAATCTCAGTAACTTTATTTTACTGCAAAGTAAAAACTCTTGTAGCGATGTAATCTTTTGTGATAAGAAGTAATCCTGAAGACAGTAATTCACTTCCGCAACATTCTATCCTACCTTACCGTATAAGTAAAGCATTTTTGCTTTCAAGGCATGACCTGTGAGCTAACACCAATTTTAGAAAACTTAGTAATTCTTGAAGATCTTTTCACCTCACTAAGTGCTGAATTAAAAGCTTACTTAGTTACGGAACGAAAGTTACGAGCGTTCTGCCGCACCGCTGCAAATTTGGGGGAGTTGATGCGACGCAACTCCAGAGGCTTGCATGCCGCCTTGAGCTTTCTTTTTTTTGCTGTCAGCATGTCTCTACTTACTGACGCCTGGGCCAACTTTATGGCTAGTAAACTAAAGTATCATAAATTTATCAACGTAAAAAATGTTACCATCTCTTTGGAAATATTGAAAAATATTTCAGAAATGTGCAGAATAAAATACAAGTTCGGATACGGACGACAAGTTGTAATCAAAACTAAAGTCGTATGGACATCACATTTCCGTATGTCTCCTACGAGGACCGTAATTTTCTCACCCAGACCTCATAAAACCTTTCTGCTCTAAACCTCTTAAAACCTCATCTTAATAGCTCCTCTGCTTAAAACCTCTGCTTAAAAACCTCTTTTGAACATTTGTAGCCTGATTTTCCCTGAAGAAACTATCGTATAGGCAAAGTGTCTCTGGTGCTGTAAGCAATATGCCCAAGCCGCGAACTACGTGCCAACACGTAAGAGAAAAGGCCCATTCAAACACTATAGGACAATTTTTTTACTTAATAGACTTTACGGTGTGACGAAAGGTAAACGAAATTCTTGACAGTGGATGAGATACGATTAATTTTGTTCAGACAGAACGAGCTGGTCGTATGACGGCAAATGGTACGCTGGGACGTCGCCAGCCCTCATAGAGCTGAGAAAGTTAGGATGAGACTGCTAGCAGGCGACATAAACGCACATCTTTACTTTTAGGAAAATACTAGACAACACGTGACCCGTTGAGTAAAATAAAATTTATCCAAATCAAACCGTATCCAGAAATGTATCCTAAGCAATTAAGTCGGTATCTACAATACCGGATTAAACGAAGGGTATAAATTTCAAATATCTTAGATCCGACAGACAAACGTGTGCACGGTTTCAAGCAAGCAAAAAAGCAAGACGACCAAAGTTTTAGTATTATACTAGATAGATAGATGGATTCAAACGTCTTAATCCATATTCATCCAAAAATTTTAAAAATTCAACTTTAGATACCACTCTTAATCCTTTGCTTAAATCTTCTACATTTACACTCCTTTGGATTCACCTTTATCTATCCGGCACGCGCATATTCATTTGCTGTCAGAGTCTAACATTTAATTCGCTGAAATCTATGAAAATTCAGTATTGTTTTTTATGCTTACAATGTTTTTTCGTCCTTGAATATATAGAACATAAACGATTAGTACATTTCACAGGGACCCAACTTATTTTCTGAAGGACTCAACATACATAGGTCAGAACTGAAAACACTCAGCAGAAATTCACCTCCAAATATAAGAATAGCTAATAAAAATTCATCACATTTTCACCTAAATAAATCGCTTACGTGTACAGAAGGACTCACCAGAGGCGTGTCGGCCCCCCCGACTATGGTGATACCCAAGGGAACGCCATTTGGCCTCGGAACCTCGACGTGGGAGATTTCACCCTCCAGGATGGGGAGTCGCGTGATGCCTGCAACAAAACGAAATTGTGCTTAAAAATTCTACTTAAATTCAAAGCTGAAGGGTGAATGATGTGAATATGCAGAACTGCAATCAACTTTTTTTATAAGAAGTCCATGGAGTTCACTTCTATTAGTCCTCGTGAACTAGATTTTATATGCAGAAGGTCAAGTTCTAACGCAATTAGAGAACTACCGGAGAAACCTCATCTGTCGGAATTTACTGGAGTTTAACGAACAGTTGCGTGAGTTGTAAAATGCACGCGGGCTATGAATAACTAAACTGAAAATGACTACCACATGACTGAGCGAGGACACAGTGTGTTAAAGAAAGGAAATGGCACAGATGCGTTTTGAGAAAAAACACTACTGGTCTTCAAAATTGTTAGATGGCTGTAAAACAACCTCTCGACCATGTTTGGAAGAATTACATTCCCTTGACTGGCATTGACATTTTCCAAATTTATAGACTCGTCCGTAAGTACACATGTTTTCATTTTAATATTCCCAATGCTTACACAGCTGAAGGGTTTAATCTACATCATTTTAAGGTAATAGTTACGAACAAGACGGAGGTTAAGTCTATCCCTCCATCATTTTATGTGTTTACATTTTTATTGATCTAATGTTTGAGAATACAGCTAACATTCCTCAAAAAATTTGAACACCTAATCATACAATAAGAACACTTTTATTGAGTGCACAGTATGCATACAATAAAATGAATTCAAAGTTTTCTAGCTTTCAATCAATTTGAAAAATAAATTCTACAGTAAATTCACATGCCTCGTGTAGATATATCAGGTGGGATCAAGCCATTTAATTTCATCCTCTGAGCCACAACGAAGTACGCAAAGGGAGCACTTGTCCGAGGTTTCAATCACTGGATGAATAATTACTACGCCAATAAGAACTAAAGTCTTAATCCTTCTAGGCCTGTGCCAGAGGCCCGCGGTCAAGGACGAGGGACTCGATTAGTCTCAATTTCGCAAGCAAATATTTGCTTTAATCCACCGGAGGTCACACCCTGTGATCGTTCAAATTTTGATGTTTGCTGAGCCAACATTGGGTCACGGAGAGCAGTTTATTGCGGTGAGCATCAAACGTTCACGCAATTTGAAGCGAGACAAACGCTCTCGAGATACGATTACAGTCGGCTTTGTGTGTCAAACAAGGAGGCTGGGAGCTGCATCAAGTCACGAAGTGTACGAGTAGACGAAATACTGGAGCGTGGCTCTAAGGTTCAGGCGTGAAGTGACGGGGCGTTGTCAAGACGTCGTAAGTTCATTCCTGGAGGCGTCGCCTCTTGACTTCTAAAGGCTTCATCTCACGCGCGCAACGGGTTGGCGGGTCAGAAACGGCTGTGTAAGAGTGGCAATTTTGTTTTGAGAATTGACTGTGTAATTTGGAAGCACTATTTGAATTAAATGATGCATAATTTTTGCTCTTGATCAAGTTGAGGTATTTTTCAATAAATATTGATGTACACTATCCTAACTAGCATTGAGACAGCTGTATTATCGGCAGGCTGAATGCAAATTCTCCATTTATTTTACAGCTCACTGTTGACATGTGATTTTACTTCTAGATTTTCAATACGATCCGAATTTATATCATTTTTACTATGGATCAAATTGAAACGAAACCCTGAGGTGCGAGTTCCAGCGACCCTCAGCAGAATTGAGCAGCTCTCCACTCCTGTCACAAGTCTTCAAAAATAACAGACCGTACGCATTCGCATTTCGACGCTCTTAAAAATGATTTAATATCTCTGAAATTGAATTCCAAGAGCTTCGTTTGAAGTTCTATGACTACAATAAAGGAAAGTGAATCATACAATTTTCTCTGTATAAGAATAGCTGGAAGCATAAATGGTCGATCATTTGAGACCACGGATGATTGTTTACGGCGTTCGTCGTTGATGAGATTGAATTTCACCATACCTGATATTCCCTGAGACCCCCGTGTATTAGTATATGCATGATACATTTCAAATATATTGATTAGTAAAACATGAAGATGCTTTCATCATTTTAATCAGATCTAGTTAACATCCCCGCCTGTATGTAGGGTACCGAGATAATTAATTCTTCAACTCAGTCTCACTAATCTGTTTATATTCCTTAAAAACGGAAAGATGTGCCGAAGATTTTAGATATTTTTTAATATTTTACACTACAGATAGCGTGAGCGTTGGTAACTACCATGAAATCGGACTGCCAATTGAATGAATTAGTCATTAGCAACGTAAGTGCTCTAACACCTTATTTAAACTAATTAGTCTTAACTCGTAAGCTCTTATTTCAATTGTAGTTTAGTGCAGGCCAAAAGATTTCTTAACCGACGTTAGGGCTGCATTTGTTACTATACCTCAAAACAACTCATTGAAGCATTGTGGAGGAACCTTCAAGTCTCGTGACTGTTTTTCTGCATCTGCTCTATGCACGCTGAGTCAAATAGAAGAAACCATACGAAAAAAATAGTACGAGAACTGCGAGGAAAACTTGAAGAAGGATCCTCGGAAACCTAGACTTGGTCAAGATGGTTGTTTTCATATGACATCGACTCGAAGCACGCGGCTAAAGTGGGGACTCAATATTATTATACTAGAGTACGCACCCGCCAAAAATGGCGGGACAACTCATATTAAATTCTTAAGAGGCCGTCTCATTCACGGTAACTCGGCCATGAAACATAGCTATTTACAGTATCACTGATACGGACTGCCTTAGCTGACAGCCTCGCTATTACTTTAGGAATACGGACCCGGGAATTTTCTTTACCTGAATCCTTAAGAGCGTGATTCAAAGACGGACGGACGGAAGGACCAGCCAACCAAGCAGCACTGGCCTATTATTATATAGTGGGATAACTAAAGTAGTGACTGAATATTACTTTATGACTAAATCCTATACCCACTCCGTCAAAAATTACGCTGCTTACTGTATTTATTCTTTAATGAACGGCATTAGTTAAAAGAATATTAAAATGCAAGTAATAGTTTTTGAAATTTGTAATTTTCATTTCTGGTTCCGTTCTTCATGGGATGCCCTAAATAGTACCATAATAGTGAGCCTCCGTGGGACGCCCTGCATACATAGTGCCATAATAGTGAGCCTTCGTGGGACGCCCTGCATAGTACCATAATAGTGAGCCTTCGTGGGACGCCCTGCATAGTACCTACTTCTCTTATCAGTACTCTCACTTCTCACTTACCAGTACTTCAGATGAGAATATGCTGTAACCGGTCTAACATGCAGCAGTGTCATAGATAGGATATTGAACATCGTGTCTATTGAACTATTTTTTTTCCAAAATTATATTTTTCAAGGATAAGTTGGAGAATTTCTCCGGGGAAGTTGTGTATTGAAGCTGCTTTCGTTTTCGAGGTAATGAAATGCAGATCATAACCTAAAAGCGTATGGGAACAAATCAATAATTCCTAAGAAAAAATTATCGGATTCTTCCATGAATATCGTATCGGAAATTACTGGTGTACAGAGGAAATAAAATGTTTTATTTGATATGTCAAAAATTTGCTTAACATAGTTTGGTTGTGAATAGCTGATTTAAAAGGATATGATGGGGCAACATGAGAAACCCATTACATGCTTCAAGAATTTGAAATTCATCTCATTCAAGAATAAATATATAAGGCATTGCTGCTTTAGACGGGTCCCGCAACTCGAGGTTGAATGAAGCACACATTAACGTCTTAGGTCGGCCATCACAGCACGGGCCCTCAGCTCAGTCGAAAATTTCTGCATAGCGAGAGCTGGAGGTCCGCGTTCATGCGAGACATCAAATTATCAACGAGCTGAAAACGATCTACAAAGAAAAATAAGCCTAAATTCCTCATGATATTCGTAAGAACCTAGTTAAGAATTATAATATATATTTGGCATACTTTATTGACCAGAAAAGATACGTAATTGGTCATTAGTTATGGAAATCTGTTCGGCATGAATACTTTTTGGTTATAAGTGTTTCTAATAATGTTAGTAAATCCTTCACAACCCTTCTCGTGTAAATCTCAAATTACGTACGCTTTTCTTCATGTATATGTTTAAAAGTATGAACAAAATTAATTCATAGAGGACTTAATAGTGGTCGTTCTTGATGACTACTATTCAGTCACTTTATTCGCTTCTTAGTTTCAGCGGCGAATAAAAGTGCAGAATAACTGTATTGTTGCGTTGTAGTTTGTGTTCCGCTTGTTTTTTAAATATTTCACTCAGGTCTCAGTGCAAACATAATCATCATCCAAAAATCAAATACTGCGCCATATAAACGAACTCAAAATTATATGGTTGCATAATAACTGGGGATGCACATTTATTTCCCAACGTAAAACAACGATTTTGCGGGATACTCTGGAGCATCATTGACTTCCTCTTCAGCATATTTCACAAAACGTTGACGGAAAAGTTTGGTGCGTCGGAAAAAATCGTCCGGAAGCATCATTGAGCGTTTGAATGCACTGCGCATTACGAGTCAAAATGAAAGAGCTTGCGTAGTACCTTTAATTTTCAGAAATCAGTGAGACCAAGTGTAAGAGAAGAAAAACGAAATGGCGTTTGGGAAGAAAGTTATTGAAACGAGTGGCGGAATACATTTTTTGTTCATTCAGAAAGTTAGGCGAAGGCAATTACACATGTTGACACATAAAACAACCTTTTGCAGCAACTTAATTTTACCAGAACCTTCCCTCTCAAGGAAATACAATTATATCGCCCGCTCGTTGAATCAAGCTTGTAATTATTTCCAGGAGCTCCCCGTGCCATTGAGAATCCTTATACGTCATCGTACTCACTTCAATAGCATGATTTTGGCCGCGGAATTAAAAGTGAGCGTTTTCGATTCTCACGAAAGAAACTCGTGCAAGAAGTCCTTAATGGCTTCATGCGCTGTCATCTGTTAGGAGCTCGCATCATTTCTCTGCGGCACGGCACTGATGCTGAGCTTATCTCAATACCACGTCATTACGCTTCTTCAGCAGCACTAGCTGTAGTAACAATTACGCTCGGCGGAAGTTTCAAGAGAGCGAGCACGATTCACAAATATTTTAAAATGTTTTTCCTTCGGTTCGATTTTATCTACAATTTTACCGATTTAAAATTTTTCCGATAAGGAAAATTTTAGCCATTATCAGTTTTCTTTACAATTTTTCCGGCCTGTGTTGTTGATTACTTGCACACATCCGAGACTTACCCAACAAAAATAATGAGTGAAAACAAAGGTGATGGTGAGCCATCAAATAATCAACAAAAATTGTATGGGTTCAATCATAAGCGTCCCCGACAAAAGCTTATTATTAATTTGGTGTGGGATCTCCACGAGCAAAGCAGCAGTTTAAAAGCAGCAGTTTTGCATTGAGTCTACAAGGGTCCTGATGTACACCTGGTCGACTTTAAGCCACTATTGCATGAACTGATCTCGTGTCGCGGCTACAGTCATTCTAGATGGTCCCACAAATTTTCTATAGGGTTAATTTCTGGGGACATACTGTAGTTGGACAACCTAAATCGCTGACATATCTTGAATGACCGTCACGCCAATTAATGATAGTTCTAGCCCAATTGTCGTCCTGAAAGACAGGCAAAATAACATGTCTTTTTTCATTCAGATATGATGCAAATAACAAAGTTTGGTTATCTATCAGCTAAATGTAGCCATGCTGGCTCAGTTTGGTGGATACCTCAACTAAAAGACCCACTTCTGTGTAATTCAAAGAGCCCCAGGACATTGGAGACCTTCCTCCTCCTTATATCACCCCTCGCACATAACCTTTCTTCGAATGCTTCATGAGGTCTTCGATGAACTGCACGGCTGGCAACATCACTATAGAAACAAAATCGTGATTCATCCTACCACATGAAACCTCTCTACTCCTCTAAAGTCCAATGTCCAATGCTTTGGCCCAGTTTAAACGATTGGTCTTGCGGGCGGGGGTTAACATCGGTCGTCTACAAGCCACTCTTCTCCATATATCCATTGCATTGATCTCCCTGCTAAGAAATCGTTCAGAAACAACAGGAGATTGTTCATTGACGTTTCGTTGTAGTTCCATCCTTGATGAAATCGATTCCGGTCAACAATGCAGAATACGCAGCGGGGTCTCAACTGGTTAGAATTTTCAACCTACAACGATTTTACCTTCACTTGCCGTATGTACAGTACCTAACGGTGTTTACACTTTTAGAAGACCCGCATAACAGAGCAACATGAAACCCCATCGGAATCCGCTATTTCCTTTACTCGTTTTTGTCATTCCAAGACGTTTACTTTTGTTCCCCTTCTGCGGAGCAGCAAGAAAAAGTAAGAGCGTTGACGGCCTCACTATGACTGATTGGGTAAGTGTTGTTCCTGTTTGCTGCGTCGTTTCAAGTTTTAATTTTTGATGAAAATACTGGGAACACATACGACCAAATCCAGGGTAAAAATTCTAAGTACCCTCCATGAATGCTTTCCAAAATGACGTCCATTATCGTTAACTATTTGTATTTTGCTGACTATTAAATTTTGAGACGAAGTGAGTGTTTTAAATGTATGGAAAAATATTGCTAATTAAGAACAATTATTCGTCCACGGCCTGAAGGGTGCACCGATTTTGAAGTTCGGAAGTTCAAAGGAAGGAAATACTCAAACATTTTAAGCACAGAAACACATGAGCTTAGGACAGGAGGATAAGTAGCAATTTAGATCAAAGAAATGGTTCTGAACTTAGAACAAGAAAGGCTTGCGAGCAAACAAGGACGGGGCAGCGACCGAGGTGCCCAATAAGGCTAAGTGCTCACGGTCTTTCTTTCTCCGAGAGCGCGTTAGTGTCGCGCTCACTGGAGACGTGCGATTCTCGCCAATGTAAATGTGCGCATAGGGAATGAGGTTCCTTCTCCTTGGCCGTGCACTCTTCCATCTGCAAAACGAATGATACTTGACAAAAATGGAAATAGGAACACGGCGTTACGCTAATTCAGTATCAGGATGGTGGCACATGCGGTCTCGTGCTCGTATGATGTGTTGCGTGTGTTGCCAGCTTGGTTTACAACTTTTCTGCAGCACTTGTTGCTTGAATAACGTGCATTGTTGTGAACATATTTTATCACTTCAGAGGCAGTGTTTGACGAAGTTAGGACAATTTTTCATCAAAAGTTCGCATCATAATGATACGATTTGAAGAATCGAAGTGCTCTAGCAGCAGAAGCCGTAGACGAGAGCATTTGTGAGAGAAGTCTTCTCAAATTTAAATTCCCAGTAATTCTAATTTTCGCTTCCAACACGAATTTTACGAATGAAATTACTCCAGAGTATAAACGAATATCAGCTTCTAAGTGCAGTTCAAAATCATGTGTAAGTTGTCACGTAAAGATCTGTTCACCCCCTATGAACGGAAATTCAAAATTTTTCTTTAGCTGCATAATACTGCAACGCTCGGGAGCCCACAAGAGGCCAGCATAAATACATTATTCAATTAATTACCTCTCGCCAAGTAGGCAGGCAGCTTACAGACTCGTCGATGGCGACTTCCGCCAACAGAAGCACTCAGCCTTACTTTCCACTGAAGCTTCATCATACGATGACGGCCGCTCGATCGATGCGTTCCAGCAAGTCACGGGGTGGCCTTAGTTGTACATTGACTATACCTCTACCCCACAACCTTCAGGGTGCCTTCACATGCGTGAGGTAACAGCACGTGCGCTGCTCACCCACAGTTCATTTCATGCGAGGAAACCGAGTCATCACACGCTTACTGAAATTGAAACGCCCTCGTTTGGTCGTCACGAACACCACGCCCAGTGCGCGTGAGTGACGTAGCTAAACACGCATGAAACGCGCCGTCCTCTCACCGTAATGTGCACCACGAGATCTCGTGGTATTTCTGGCAGCTGCTCTTATTTGCTGTCCAATATACCCATACAACGAAGTGTGGCATTGTATGTATGTGCAGCATTTATAGTTCAGTTAGGGTGCTGCCATGCTCCATTTTAACCTATGCGTGCTTCTCTCAGATTCTTCACTGGGCTTCCAACACGAACAGAAGTGTTAACAATAACTACTTAATTTTACTGCCTAATGAGTAATTACTATTTACTCCCTCTGCACCTGTGAAGCTCTGGGAATTTGAGACCACGAAATATATTCCAATTGCTCACGTCAAGGATGTGTGTAAGAATTGTATGGTCAGCACATATACTCGTACTTATTGGAGTTACGTAAAGTGAAGAATTTCGTCAATACAAAGCAACGTTAAGGCAGCAGTTAAATAAATCCTGAACAGTTGCAAGTTTGGTGTTTGACATTCACCCCAATAACAGTCACAAGCTGCAGTGTAGAAACTGATGTTTCATTCGGAGATTTCAAGCGTGAGAAATTTCGTCAGCTTTTCATGTAAGATTCAGGACGCCAACTCAGCTCCTGCCTTTAATAATTCTTGCACCTCTAAACTCGGTTCGATAGAAGTTTTAATCCGATGGGAGAGGAATTGAGATTTCGTATAAAACGCTACAGTTAATTCTGCACTCTGAAAATTTTCCGCTCATGCTTTTCAACTCAGAATTTATTTGAAAACTTGCCCAAAGTTAATTTTTTATAGCTTTTTTTTGAAATGCCACATTCTCTTACATATTTTGTCCAAGTATTTCGTCAACGCCATTTAAGCAGACTTCCATGAGCCAAAAAATCTTAAAACATTTGATGAGTTTTGAGCTCAAACTTATACAGGTCCTAGATACCCTTCCTCAAAGTCTCCACATTATCTTGCGATTGTACCTAAATAAATGCCCCCCCTTCCTTGCCACATACACACTCCTCCCTCTCTTCATCTGACAAAGCAATTTTGAATTACCTTGCCTACCTTCGAAGAACCTTAATTACCAAGTGCGTCGTTACCCGAAATTAGGTTGCAAATCACGGGATTAAAATCAGAGCAAGAAAGATTAAGCAATAAGTAGTGCAATTATTTTTTCGCGTATGTTTTCTCTTAGTTAATCGATTTCAAGGAACCTTTTGAGAGAACTCGCCCTAAGAGCTGGAGCAGAGTTCGCTCGACACTGAGCTCGTTACGAGGCGCTGCTCGCCGCGCTCAACAGCGGCGGCCAGTGGCAGAGGCGACGCGTCTACGACTCAACCTTGTTTTTGAAAGTACTTTTGCAAATGATCGTTTTCATCATTGTCTTTATCCTGATTGTCATCCCTGATCTTTGACGTTATCATCGTTGTTACAGTTAATGTCAATTAAATCATTTTAACCATGACATGGATGCGGTTCCAATCGTTCATATAAAAGTCGATATTTATAGAACTAAAAGATGCTCAAAAAACATTCGCTCGTATCGTGGTCGCCCTGCAGCCCTACCAACAACGGCAAGCACGGCGGCAGTCTGCTCTCAGACTGGCGCCGAGTTCTGTCACTTGAGCGCCGCTGTGTTGTAGATCACGATGCAGGTGCCGAAAAACAGTCATTACTGGGAAACAAGAGCAATTTAGACTCATTGGTAGGAAATGTATTGATCATTGCCTCGCATGTACAGCTGTGACCGACTTCAAGAATCAAGGAGATTTTATTTTAGATTCGTTTATGAAAGAATATTATCGCCAAGTGCTGATTCTGTGAAAAATTACACAGTACTTTGGTCGTATGGTCATTGCAACCCGATGAAGTCGTCCAGAACATGTTACTAGCAGCATTAGGCAGAACACGAATTGAACTTTTTTATTTGCACTCAGTTACGTATTTTCTTGCCAGACCTCACAACAAACAACAGTTATAGATGTAGTTAACGCTGTTCGTTTTTCAACAGTATGCGTAGAATAACAATTTTTCAACCATTTTTCGATGGAAATTTATACTACTGCCCTGTAGCTTTGCTTGAGTAGTTACGATTTATGATGATATTCGGAAGTTACTTTAAGAAATTCTGTGGCAATGCAAACAGTTTTTCCGCTTTGGATATAGGACACTGATAATATAATCTTCAGTTTACTAAATATTTTAATATCACAATAGAGGATTCTTCTTCGCCGTAAATGAAAAATAGGAACGGGCTCTAAAAGATTTTTAAGTTTTCTCTTCAAAATCTAAATTTTCACTCATGAATTCCGGAACCTTAATTACCAACGTCGACAGTCAATCCAGGCATCAATTTTTTGATAAATTGGTGTAAAGGAATCAGACAATGAGGGTTTGATGCAATTACTGTCACGGAAACTGTAATTATCCCGTGTGTTTCTACAATTGTGATGTGAAATTCGATCATCTTTGAGATGTGGAGTTTTTTCTGGCCTATATCATGATCACTGACATTCATTAGGCAGGTTATCTGAGGAAGTGATTCTCAAACTTTCTGGTGTGGCGAAAAGACATTTTTCTATACCACGTACCGGTAATACTTCCTAGTAATGTTAATTTATATCGAAATTGATATAAGTACTAAAATAAAAGTTGGCATTTTTTTTATTCCTTAAATGATTCCTTAGCGTACATGGCCTGCACACTGGCCGCGTACATGCAGGCACTGGTCCGCAGACACCCAACTTTGAGTAGCATTGAATTCTAAAGCATGTATCCACAGGCGTATCAGGCTTAGGGTTCTACACTCTATACAGTAGCTTCCATACCGGGGTGTTTGGGTTAAATTTATTTTTCAAATTTGGAGGGGTTATTAAATTTAGATTTTTACGCTATGCCATACTGAATGATGTGAGTTCCTCAGTGGAATGAAAAATTTAACTCGATAGGTCCATTTAACACTCATAATTCCAGTTTGTGATAATAGTTATTAGAGAAATTGCTAAGTGGAATTGGCGTGACATTTTCCTTAAAAGATTAACTAAAACCATTGGGGCTTTGAGCTTTTAGTAGCAGTCTCACGCGTCCCTGATGAATTTCAAACCTGTAAACGTGATTATTGATTTATTAATGTCCTTGTATCCAACGTCGACGGCGAGCGCCTAAGACCGGATATTTCTACGAAGTAATGAGCTCTAGTTCAAAGAACTCCAACCTGATAAGAACGACAGCAACTAAAGAAACATCAATTTTTAAGTCTCCCTCGCCTTGAGACAAGTGCTCGCGCTTAGGCATTTCAATGAGACCATCATCGATGTTATGCATCAATTTTATGCAACTGCCTGAGCAGCAGGACTCCGAGAGTCGTCCTCGTACCGCATGTGAGGTACAAACAACATATCTAGGACAGCTTTTCCAGTTAAAGTTATTTAGAAAGTACGTGGAAATGGAACCTACGTGAATTAAACTGTGTAAAATGCGTTACGCCACTTTAATTTCGGTAAATGAAAATGAGGTTTCAGTAAATGAAATTAAGGTTTCGGTAAATAAAATTCAAGTTTCGGTAAATGAAATTAAGGTTTCGGTAAATGAAAATAAGGTCCCGGTTATTAAAACTAAGGTGTTTATTTTTCTTCAGCCTATAAAATCATCAGAGATATATGGAATCTATATATTTAATTGGCTTCCAAAAAGTATTCTTTTTACCGTTGCATGTTAATTACAAATTAAATTCGGAAGCGAGGTAAGGTGAGGGAAAGAAAGGTGAGGGAAGGTAAGGTGAGGGAAGGTAAGGAGAGGAAACGTAAGATGAGGGAAGGTAAGGTGAGGGAAGGTAAGGTGAGGGAAGGTAAGGTGAGGGAAGGTAAGGTGAGGGAGGGTAAGGTGAGGGAAGGTAAGAAGCTCACTGAGAGGGAACTGAACCTGAGGTAGGGTTAATATTTCATGCAAAACTATACTGATGTTCATCAGCTTAGAGTTTTGGCTAAATTATTGCATGGCTGCCGATATAATACCAAAATCTGGATTTTCTGAGCTAGTTCAACAAAACTCTAAAAATTATTGGTTCGAACGTCTGGTTCACATCAAGAGCAACAGTAATAACAGACATACTTGTAAAGATTCTAATTTTGTTAATATTACCGATAATACTAACATAAATCAGGACCAAAATACTATCAGTGAAAATATTATGATAATAAGAACTATGATGCTAAAAGAAAAAGAAGAAGAATTTCACGCTTTCAGGGACCTCCAATTCGTCACGATGAGTCAGGACTTCCCCTCGCCCTGCTTCACACTCGCTCGTCCCTCGTTCCCGTCACAGTGTCCCTCGTCCATCCCTCGTTTCCGTAACAGTGTCCCTCGTTCATCCCTCGTTTCCGTCCCAGTGTCCCTCGTTCATCCCTCGTTTCCGTCACAGTGTCCCTCGTTCATCCCTCGTTTCCGTCACAGCGCCCTTGCTCAAGTTGTGCCAATTGCAGCCCAAGCTTTTTGGATGGCTTTTACGATTTCATCACCAAATATAAATCAATTATGTAAAGCCCGTATTAAATAGCAAAAATTATTCAATGTATTGCGCCAGAATTTGTGTTGCAATACCCAGCGCCTTGCCAGCTCATCCCGTCCCCCCAACCCCTCCAACCCCCTATACATTAATCGATGGGTCCAGGTAGCGCTCGGCCCACCTGAGTCATCACTGTTATGGGGTCCTGTCACGTGACCGTCCATTGAATCACGCAGGTGTTTGGCATCGCTACTGAGCTCGAGCCCAGTTTGAGGAAAGGAACAGGGACAGCTTGAATGCCTTCTAGTAAATGAAGTTTAAATAAGATAATGTGTAAGTGAAGAGTAAGATAACAATTCAGGGAAACACGTTTCATTCATTAGCCGACCTAACATTAGGAAAAACGCAAAACTATTTTTGAAACTAAAAGCTTACGGATTTTTTTAATTGACACCATTATCTCAAACAGCGCAACAACAACTCAAACAGGCGTAGCAGTGCTTACAGCAGCAAGGACTTCATTGCGTATACACGAGGGTAATCGTGCCTTCATCTAACGTAGCAAACGCAGTTAGGGTGCGGCACGTGCCCACGTCACGCCACGACACAGCGCTGTTGTCGGAGTGGCTTCCGTGACTGGCATTGTGCAACGGGCGGACATGTGAGGTAGCTTTGGCGTATGTAACTCATTGAAGACCTGCTATTGAGCTACACGAATTGTAATTACATGCCGTGCAGTTGAGGCAACAAAATGTACGTTAGTCACTTGTGTTTGGTGCGGACATTTGCTCATGGTAGCGGAGCAGAAGTTCTCCAGACCTTGTAATTTCGTTCCTATATTGAAACACTGTTTATGATCTACGATAAATCGATAGAACATACTGAAAATTTATAAATTAAATTGATTTATTGATTAACCCCTGTTTACAGTAGGATAAGTCATAACGATAATTTGAATATTTTGGTATCTCATCTCTTACAATGTTCTCCAATGTCTGGTGAGTCTCTATTTTGAAAGGGTAAGGGACCGACAGTAATGAAGTAACGCATTGCAAAATTCACATGAAGAGCAAATAATTCAGTAAAACGACTTGCACTGCTCCAACAATCGTCAACTAAACTCAGCTGAGCAGCTATGAGCCTGTGCCAAGGGTGGGGCAGGAAACTGTACACACCTGTGTCGTCTCTGACGGAGTTGGAAGAGGTTGTGGAACATGGAACATAAGTAAAGTTTACTCGGAACAAAGTTTAAACCCAGTGCAGTTCGCTGACAGGGTGATCGAGTATGTTGGAAGCATTCAGGGAACACGAACTTCGTCTCAAATAATCATTTTTACCTTGGAGGTAGTTCAACAAGTCTGTTCAACTCAGAGAAATAATGAAAAGGGGACAAAAAGTTGCTTGAAGGATTGAATATTGAGATGCTCTTGAATTGCGTCCAGTGCGTCTGACAGCAACATCACGCTGACAGGACGCTGATCACGCTGACAGTAACACCACGCTGACAGGACGCTGATCACGCTGACAGCAACACCACGCTGATAGGACGCTGATCACGCTGACAGGACACTGATCACGCTGACAGCAACATCACGTTGACAGGACGCTGATCACGCTGACAGGCAACCGTGAAAAGCAACATGAAATGCACCGCTAATATCTAAAATTGAAAATTTTGAATTTTCGTCACTTTCCACATCTAGCAGTTTCAAGGTTTGTGAATTTTTCTCACACGTCTCAACATGCAATGCTCGTGTTCGTATTTGAAGCCCTTCAGTGTCGTTCAAGCTAACAAACAAATGTGCAAAATAGGTTCAAAATTTGTCCTGACGGGATACTAGATTTTCAGGATCTGCCTAGATTGTAATTGAATTGAGCGTACTACTCAAAAGCAGTCCTCAAAATTTACATCCAAAATATCAAGGGCCCAAATTTCAATTTTCAATGCTTTTCCAATGCTTTTTCAGTGCATAAGGTGATTGAGAGGGCCTTTTCAATGCCCCATCAGTCATCTTACGATCGGTGTATCATTCTTCTCACTTTTTCTTCTAGACAAATAGTTTAAAGACGATAAGATAAATTGCAGTTGTACTTCTGCTGTGTTATAATTGAATGACAACATTTCTAACATTTACCTAAGTTAGAAACGTCATAAAAATCGCTCAAGCACCTTGTCACATTCTTTGGCAGCTAGTTAGTACACAAACGTGTACGAAACTGTCAAATGTTCCGGTAAAACAAAAGCAAGGTAAATATTTTAAGCACTGGAGGTAAGGCGGCCGTAAAATGACTGCCACCAGGGGGCGACGTTGTCTGCTAGCTTCAGCACCAAAAAAATAACCCGAGCCTCAACAAATTGACGCTCCGAAATTTCGGGACTTCCCAGCTGCCCCGCGGTTCTCGCTTTAATGAACGCGGCTTTCAACATAAACACCATCAAAATCAGCGGACAATTTTTTCATTACTCTAACAAGGCGCTACAAAAGGGGCCAAATGACTGAGGAAAATATGTAGAACTTTAATATGTTCCGCACAAGCCCAAAAATGCGCACTTCATAAAAGGGGAAGGGACAGGTAACTCTTGATTTTATCTTCAAGAACGGTGTTATATGTGCCTAAAACTGGTGTTGTGATGTGGATTTTAGTTAGTTTATTACAAAGGTACGCACCGCAATTTATTATTTATAAGAATTAGAAAGGATTGCACTATTCCATATCTAAGAGTTGACGTGTTATTAAATGTATATCGAAGTGACATTTATCTACACAAGCTGATGCCAACTTTCTGCAAATATCAAGTAATAAAAACGGTCCTGCAGTTCCACAAAGAAATAAGTTGCTGCACACTTAACCTCTCTCCGTGACGTATTAAAGCAAAGAAACCGGCCATATTTCATGCAAGTAAGCCCTGCTTGCCATCAACCGCAGATGACGATGGAGTGTTTGCTCGTTTTCTTGCGAGAAAATATCGGGGCAAATACGTCTAAGAAAAATGCATCCTTCGGGCTAAGAAATGAAATGAAGCAATAAACTTTGGATGTATCTGAGCAGCTCAGCTCTGGAATTATAAGGACTGTTTCACTCTGAATTAAACAAAAAAATAATAGTCATGCAGTTTTCTTCTACATGAGATGAACGCTGATTCTCATTTTTAACTGTGTAATGGGAAAGTGAAATCCATTGTTTCTTAGGACAAAAAGCAGTAATGTCATCATAGTGTTCATAGAAAGCGTAAATAGCAGAATGAGAAAGGCTACTCAGTGCATGCAGTGCACACACGGGGTCTATGTATTCCACCGCATAGCAATGACGAGTTAATTCTCAGTTTGTTAACTGAGTCTAGGCAAGAGAAAAAATGTTAAGGCTACTTACGTATTAGGTCGTTTGTTTAACATAAAATTGCTCACACAAATGAGTCCTTGAATGGTTACAATATGAGTGCGAGCTTTAACCAGTTGTAGATACTCATGCGATCTTTGAATAAAACCTAAAACAATCAAAGCAGCTTCATATGTTTTCATCGGAAGACTAACCCAACTATTAAAGTTAAGTACTATTTCCAAGGAAAACAACGTCTAATATAAATTTCCAACTTTTGCACTGTAGGGTATGCCTCTAGAGGCAGGTTTTACTTTTATGACAAAATTGGTAACTGTAAAATGAGCCGATCTCCAACCCGATGGCATCACATGAACGAGAAAGCGATGCTGAGGGCTCGATAAGCGGCCGCGCAGTTCACGACTGCATGAACGGTCATGTGAACAAAGAAGAAAACTGAGGCAACTCTTGCACCAATTTTTATCATGCGTGCAGATCAAAAGCGTTCAGGAACTGCTTAGCTCAACACGGTAACATTTATCATAACTGTACTCATGTTAATAGGGAACCATCATCGTGTGACTTCGTTTGCAACTGTTTCGCTCAAAAATCATACGCTGAAAAAGTTTTTACGCGTCTGGAGATACTCAAGAATAAAATTGATGATCTTCGGTGTAAAGTTTCTTTAAGCAAAACAAAATTGAGTCTATCGAGGAATAGAATAACCTCAATTGGGGAGAAAGCTTTTCTTATCACAAAAATGATGATTTTGATGTTGTACGCGAACACTCCTTCGGTAAAGACAAATTTTGAAAATGGGAAAAATTCCAAACAGGAATTCATGTTTGCCTGAATTTTTCCCAGGTCGAATTAGGACAGGAGAGGCAAAGTACCTCCGCAGATGACCAAACAGATCCGCCACGTTGAGAAGCCGTAGTTTGTGACGCATATGAAGAGGAGTTTACACTTTGCTTTAATATTCGAGTGCTTTCCCCCGTGAGACGCTATGAAGAAAGATTTCAAAATACTTTACAGAGTCAAACGATGTATCCGACGGGTGGACCTGACATTTCTTAAAACGATTCCTTCAGTCAAACAAAGCGAAAACAGAATAAATTGTGTAGCAGAATCTCGCTACTTTGTTGTTTCTGTATTCAAACTATAATTTTTCATTTCTTTCCCCGTAAACAAATGTTAAAAATTTAACGCTAGAGCTTTGCTTGTGTGGCCAGGGCAACGATCTCTAAAATTAGTTACTCATCACAATGATACCAGTACTAAATAGAATAAAATAATTATACAGAAGTATTTTTTTCAGGGAAATGATCGTCACTCCTATTGTTTTCTAAAAAAAGAACTAGAATACGGAACATAATTGCCGGGAACAAGCCCATGTTACCAAGGGAGTTTAGAGCGGTCCGGGCATGACCTGGTACAGGCTCCCCACTGAACAGCCAATAGGCTTTACGATTGCTCAGCATGGATTATAAATACCGCTTCAATTTAAATTTGAGTGAAAAGCTGTGATCATAAAAGGAAAGATTATGTCTCACTACCATCCAGTGTGACGGAATAGCAAGTTCTAATCAGCCGTGTAAGTAATACCCACTCTGTGATCTGTAAATCTGTAGTGAGCATGGTAACTAATTTAGCATTTTATTTCGTTTCCTTTACGAATTATTGTAATAAAACCCTTGCCGAGTAACATCCCGCATGAGAAATTGAGGTTTCAGCTTCTTTTTCCAAGGGAAGCACTCCATGGTTCCGTGAAAATCAGTTTGCCCCAGTCGGGGTCGAACCCAGACTTCCCAGCTGTGAGCCTAGCACGGTGCCAATGAGCCAAAAACACACCACGTTCACTTGGGTGTTCCCATTGACATACCGTACGCGAGGTTTTTCTGCATTCACTGATTAATATTTATAAATGTTTCATTTTCGACCATTATTTTATTTCGATCAGTGTTCAACCAATTATTTTATCCTCTATGATAAATAAGCTTTGATCCCCTTTAAATTCCTTCACATTTAAAAATTTGCAATGCAATACTTGTTATTTAAATCTACTAAACACCCATGGAAAGTCTCAGATAATACTGTTTAATTGCTATGGATGCTAAATATGAATGCGAATGAATCACTCGTATTCTTTTATGTTGCTCATCAAAAAATGTGTTCAGATTTGATGAAAAGTTTAAAGCAATACTTTTTCAGTTCTGATATTAGCTAAATATTACTGTTAATTTCATGATCAAACTGGCCCATTCAAATTTGAGCAAAACATATTCGTTAATGCAAATAAACAAAAATAGCAGAATAACGGTTAGTAAATTGATTGAAACTTAATTAGGTGATATACACTTGTGCGAAATAATTTCAAATGCTCACTAACGCAGTAATCCTCAGTAGTCACACTAGCGTGCAGGTATTATTTGGATGTATTGCCACTTAAATTAATTATTCTCGGCTTTGAAGTGCTTGGCCCGAAGCATACTTGTTAGATTGTTTTTAAATTTTCTTTCCTTTTAGTTTTCGCCTAATTCTCGGAATGGAATGGTAAAATTGTAGAAAAATGCTCCTTTGCATTTGACATATAAACATTTCTTCACCAAATCTAATGTTACCACAACTCTACGGAGTCCAATCCCCATGTTTAACTATCTCCAGAGCTGTTCTCGAAAGCTGTAAAACCATACGTACAGTATGTGTCCCTTCTGAAGTGAGAGTAACTCAACTAGTCAGGCAAGGCCTTGTTCGATTTGATCCTGGGGATGTTACTGATAAGGGAGAACGTTGGTAATAAATTTGACGAGACCAATCTGAAAATTAAACGCAACTTAGTAATGCCCATACAGTACGTGAACATACACTAAGTTTAGAAAACCAGTATACGGTGGGTTACTCAAAAAAATTGTAGTATTTGGACTAATTTCGTAAAGCTTAATTTTATTTATTCATTTTCAGAATACGCTTATTTCTTGTAATTCTAATTTCTTTTCCATTGGATCATAAATGATGTCAACGAGCTTCTGTCAGGGTATGATCACTGCACAAATATAGATTTTAAACTATCTTTTGATGTAAAATTTTGTAATGCAAAGATTATGTACTCACGATGACAAGAAATAAACTCGGCATAGTGAACTCCATAGATGTTTCTAAGAAAGACCTAAAGATTATTTTTCAATTCAAAACCTCTACACTTTTATCAAAAATCCACTAATTCATACAAAATGAAAGTTTACAATTATTCCTGAAGAATTTTCCATCTTTTGTATGTTTTCATCAGCTTGTATAACTTTCTTGAATGGAATCGTATCGAGAAAATTCCAAAGTCCATATAGGCCCGATAGTGCCGCGCTTCATTCGCCAGTCTCGAACTCTCTAGACGGTTCTTTGACCTGGCTGCCGACCCAGCGCACCTCTGGCTACCGAGCTCCCGCAGCTGCCAGTGTTGGCAGTGGGAAATGAGTGCGTCATTCAACACGGAGGGCTGGCTCTGATGAGACTCACCGTCTGAAATGACATTCACGCTAATTTTGCCGATGTATTTGCCAGCCTTGAGGACTGGGGGGCGAGTTTTGGAGGCTCTAAGGGGCCTCCCTTCACCCCAGCTCACGCGGCTGGTGTCGTACACTCCCACCATCACCCCCACCTGGAGGGAGAACAGGTACATTTATGTAGGGTAGCAATCTAGGGTCTAAGAAACTCAATTTAATAATTCTTTTGTATTTTACACACCAGTAATGGAATTATTATTATGAATGGTATACGTCGTCTGATAGTCTCATCAGCACAATTTTCACGATAAATTATCGAAAAGTATTCTACCCAATGAAGCACAGCAGCCAAACACCTGCATCGAGAACGAAAGTCCTGGGGCAAACCCCAGCGATAGGTGAGCGCGCTGCGAGCGTCTGTCCTGTGGCGCTGAGGGAGTCAAAAATGAGAGCTACGCTGATAATTACGTCTGCGCTGGAAACGTCCTGCCTAGAAAATCTGCTACTCATTACAAGGAAGTACAAATTAGAAGGCGATTAAAAAAATTCACTGAATGAAAGGATTCAGTAATGTGGTATATTTACCACTGAAGCTGAAAACAAATTGAGGAATACAAAATATGCAGGCTTTTTGCTTCATGAATATGATTGGCAATCATATGCTCAACAGAAGAAACTTGTTTCCTCAGATTTCCCAGACTTTCATTTTTGTGCGAAGAATACCTGGATTTCAGGACCGGGTGGACTTCCTTAATAACACAACACATGAAAATTTCTACTGTAGTATAAGCCCTATTAAGGTGACTTCGTTCATGAAACAAAAGAAGAATGCCATTGCTTTCCAATTTTTATTCCTTACATAGGAGCCACATGTAAAAAAACATAAATGATATCCTAAAATCTTCAAGAAGATAATGACATTACAAAAATGTAAGTTTAAAATCTTCCAATTATAACCGAAAATTTGTATGTAATAATTATTCCTCAGCTGCGTTAAGGAAGTCGTAAGATGCAATGAAACACAGCCCCAAGAATAAAATAAACTTACGTAAAAAATTTAAAGAAATGAGACAAAATTTTGAAGGCGTCAAAGAAAACTTTCATGTTTAAACCATACATTTGCTCTTATTGTGTCCATGTCCTCTTCAAGCCTTGAGCAGAGGGGACTGACCTGCTGTGACCTGTAGCATTGCCGTCATGATTTCCATTCGTGTTATTTTGCGACAATTTATTTTGCCTTCGTAACCACGGCTGAAATAAAGTGTACAATGAAAATCCTTCCCAACGACCACGTCCATGACGCTTTTCTCAATTACGGCAGCGCCGAGGTTTTCGAGCCCCAGGGCCGAGTCCTCTGGTGCCTGCTCCCGTCACATTCTCAAACAAAACACTGCCTAAACAACAGCGGTTTTAACAGGAAGTTCTAAATCCACTTCGAATCAAATGAAAATTCTCCGGTCTCGGAAGACACTTTTTCTAATTATCACATGAAAAATTTTGTGCTAGTGCAGAGGGATTATGTGTTTCAGTGAGCTCACTGAGACGCTTCCTAGAGCAGTCACCCGCAAACGTTATTCCAGGGCATTTACCTAGAGCAACTGAAACGTGGAATTTTCGAAGGACATACGTACATATTTTAAGGAGATAGAAAGCTACAGAAATCGTTGAAATAATCAACCGCAAAATAAAAACCTTTAATATTTTTCATACAGATTCAATTATCAACGAGGTGAGCGAAATATGCATGGAAATTTCATTAGGTGAAACATTCAGTAATTGAAAGTAAATTTAAAGACTATCTAAAGATAGTTGATTCTTGAAAGTTAGGCTTTAAATCAAAATTTGCAATGAATTGACAAAAAGAATACGTATCAATAAGCCTCGCGATTAGAAATTTTCGTACAATACTTAAAAATTGAAACGAAAGTTTAGTGACGTCATGAAAATACCACAAGCTTCTCGGACGATACGTACAGTAACTGAACATGCGATGCATTTGAGTAGCACAAATCCTTCTATCTCCTGGGCAAGACGTTACGGCAAATGGTAAAGGCCATTCGCGGGCTAAGAGCCGACATCAAAACGCCGCACATCGCAACAGCAGTGCAGCGCCTCAGTGCGTAGGCAACCCAAGCCGCTGGCCTTCACACCCTGGCATCCCTGATCAGGTGAGCAAGGCTGGCGTCCCTGATCAGGTGAGCAAGGCTGGCATCCCTGATCAGGTGAGCAAGGCTGGCATCCCTGATCAGGTGAGCAAGGCTGGCATCCCTAATCAGGTGAGCAAGGATGCACTCTCGTGTCATCTCAGGCAATATCGTGTTTTCAGTTCACAGGTGTGATCTCATGTTAGCATCAATTTGATCGCTTTTTGGAATAGATATGCTCTTGTTTCAACACGAGTGTCCCGCCACATTACCCTGAAGATTTTCCCGTATTATATTCGTCATGAGGTGCTTTCATGTTGGCACACGGATGTCCTGTAATTTCATCAACGATATGCTCCGATGTACATACCTACATGTATGTACTATTATTTGAACATGGATGTGTACTCATAAATCACAAATGCAGGGATTAAATAAAATTATGGAAACAGTAACGATTGCACATAAAGATTTCAGTGAGCCCTTATATCGTAAATAATATTTTCAAAATCATATGAACTGTTTATTTTTACTGTGGATAGTTTTTTCCATAAATTTCAATCATTATTTATTTATACCAATCACACTGCATTGTAAATTGAACTAATGTGAGTGCCTTAACTAAATGTCAAAAAACGTCAATTTTGTTGGATTCTAAAGAACTGTCTAGAGTGGGATAAATTGAAAAGACAGACTCCTAAGGGGAAATTACTTGCTTCCATCAATGTTTGCCAGTCCTAGTGACCTCTGTACAAGTTCAGACTCTTCTTAATGTTTCATTGGAAAAGTCTAGGTTTCTTAATGGCGGTTCTTCAATGACGTCCGACTTTATTGAGCTCACAGTGAACAGTTTTGGCCGAAACCGAACCAGACAGATGCTTAACTTTGCAGTCACTTTAGCGGCAGTTGATCGCTGATTTTTCCCCTTAACCTCTCTTTTCCAAGTTTCGAAGTTTTCTCTGAATTACTCTTCTTGCTTGAGACTTTGCCCGGCTTCTGAAATTCAATCATGCTCATTGATACGGTAGCTCTCTAAAATACAAGAGTTCCGCTGTTCTCTACACCAATACTCCTCTAGTTCGAGTTCTAACAGTTGGCCTTATTCGAACTCAATAAAGTTAGGTATCATTGTCGGCTTTGTACTGCATGAGTATCTGAAGAATAATCCTTAATAGTATAAATGCACCTATGGAAAATATAAAATAAAATTAGCATGAATTTGGAATGTATACTACAACATAAGAGCCCAGTGAAATACTGAACTAAAATCGCTACTGTTTCCATTATTTTGTGCGACCCATGTATTTAGTACCCAAAGGGAGAGGCAGAAGCGCACTGTGCACCACTGCGGGCTGTGCTCCTTTGCCGTTTTCGGTATTTTCTCAACGAATTTAATCGGAAAATTCACTGAAACGTATGAACACTTTTTTCCATACCGTGATTGTATTAGTTTTATGCAACAATTTGTGCGACATCAACGTATACCTTCCATTCCTTGTGTGCTTGGTTATCCTGCAACCACAATGATTCAAACATTATTACCAATGCTCATTCTCTAAACCTTGTGAAGCGATAAGAATAGAAATAGAAACGTTTGATCAGATCAAGGAGTGCAAAATAAGTAGGGCTACACCGATAGACCATGGCTGTACGAATCATGCATTGTAGTTCAAGATTTAAGAATTAACTGTTCTTGCATAAGCCAGACGTAAATCGTGCTCGTCCTTTGATGCTTTGTCTCTGGCAGCTCAGAGCGTGCTTAAAGCCACTCATAAATAGTCAGCCGGTTAAGGCGAAAATAACTTCATAAGAATTGATCAAAGGAAGCATTCAAGCGAGGGAGTGCTGGCCATGCCAAATTTCATTTAATGAAGCTAATGGAGTTTCACAGAAGCTATCTAGTTATGGCGTGAGCTCGTAGCGACACTCTCAATGATATTCGTACGAGAGTGCACATCAAAAGAGACCTTAACCTGGCATAATGAGAGCCTTTGATATGCTTTCAACTGTAGCTAATCCGAGGGACGGTAAATGGGGACAAATTTAGTGTCCTCATTAGGATGCCATGACTTACGCGCGGCATTGTGGCGCCAAGCTAGCGAGACCAGCGATGCCCTCGTGTTGCCGGGACCTGCTCTTTGAACTCACTTTCAATGCCCTGTCTGTCCCAATTTGGAGAGGTAATTAAGTCATCCGAGCTTTTGGAAATATCCGTATGGCGTCGTTACAGTAAAGTGGCGGGGCAACGACCATTTTTACGGAGCTCCCTCTGGTGCGCGGATCGTGGGCTTTGAAGTTTTTCTCGCCTCAGATTGCCGTGAGTATTTTTTGTTTATCTAGTATTTTTTCGGCTGGCACAGACAGTATTGCTGTGGCACATAAAGGTCGAACGAAGAATGTTGATGTGTTATACTTCTGTTATTCCCAGAGAGTGGTAATAGGATTAATCCTAGCCACGCATTGCTTAATATTCGCTTGAAATAGCATTTTGTCAAATTCCCCATCAGTGAAGTATAATGCAAATGAGCGACAAAAACTGAAAAAGTTCAAATGTTTGCACTGAAATAAGCTGAATTTCTAAAGCAGCTAAAACTTGTTATTCGATTTTCCGTTGCTGAATATCAAACATTCGAGTGAAAACTGTACACGTTTCGACTATACTCTAACGATACCTGAAAAATTTTTTAATCCAGATCAAATGCAACAACTTTTTTCGCGACATTATTCAGAAGTCATTTCTTATACTGCAAATTAACTCGGAGGGTAAAAAAGATTCGAGCTTACCGTGTTCTACAAAGTACGTAAATGATTTGTGAGGACTTCCAAATTATAGATTTTATGAATTTTCTTTGCCTCCGTCAGTCTTTTGCGCGTTGAAAAACTCATCAATGGCTGTTTCATTTGTAAATCAGCTTATAAAGAACAAATTGAATCATTCAGTGTGCCTAAAATATGCACAACTCTCCAGGGAATCGTAGCGCGAGAACAAGCAAGAACATTGCAGGCCAGTACGATGGTTGGGGCAGTTAAAATGGAAGAACATTCAGAATTCGATTAACGAGACGACAGCGGAGAGGGCAACCAATCATGGGAGGTCTGACATCGTCAGAGGACCAGAGTTCATCGCTGAAATTTGCTATGAACCTAACTCTTTACTGAGGAGGTTTTCAGCTGAACACCAACATGTAGCTGTAGCTGCGTTCACGTATTGAGCAAAGTGTATTGCGTCGTGTGTGTGGGCCAGACAGCTATGTGCAGACCTCACGAATGGCAGCAACATTTTGCGCACGCAGCAATCATAGGTTTTTGCCATTGGACGACTTTGACCGCACTGTACGTGTCATTTGATCTTTCTACTCGTCTGACTGGAACCCCTTTAACGTTTTTGTGGGGGCCGCTGGAATGAAAGGCTCTAAAATTCAGCTGCAACATGAAAGACGTGCTAAGTGTCAGGGTCACTTCTAAATGGTAAATCAAGGGAAGATAACAATAGTATGTGCCTGATTTTTGAACTGTGGAGGAGGTTTTGATGATGAGCTTTGGCGTATGAGATCTAAAAAACTTTTTAATTGGCCAGCAAAACACATGCCATTCAGCCGCCATTAAAATGCTAAATGCATAACTAAATTTTCATTCTCCGGGTTTCACTCCACTTTTTTGTATTATACTTTGAGACTTTTATATTTACTCGTCTTTCATTTCTCTTTGCCGTAAGTATGCACAAATGATAAGTATCATTTTAATTCAAAGCTTTTAATCTAGAGAAAGAATTATAGTATGGCAATGTTTCTGCCTTCGTAATTTTCTAGAATCGGGAAAAGTTCTTACTCTGAATACAATTACCTAAATATTATTGGGACGATATACCAGCAACGCAACGTTGCCATTTCTGGTGAATGACAATATTGTGAAAATACTAAAGATATAAATAATTAACACTACAAACAAGCGTTTTTCAGAGTAATTAACCAGGATAGCACTTCAAATGGATTTTACAGTAGGCATTCAAAACCAAATGGATATTGGTCTAATTGAATTTCATTAAAAACTGAAAGCGTCTTCATCAAAACTGAATTGCTCACCGTATGTTCCGAAATATGAATTAAAGTACATTAAACAAAGAGTTTAATGTACTTGCCAAAGAGCAAGGCAAGAACGTTTTTTCTTCAATTAAGGCACCAACCCAAGCTGAAGAGGCCTGCAAGGAGAATGAGGAAGGTCTGCTAGACAAGATCCCGGGCAGATCGAAATGAGCAAATTTGCATAAGACCTCGCCAGCTCTGGTGGGGATGATCTCTTAGCGCTGTCGTTAGCTTGAAGTTCCCTCATGCTGCTGCTGCTGCTGATGTTGCTAAGCCTCTGGTCTGTGAGGAGTCGTTGCTGGAACGTGGGCTGCAGTACCGAGGCTCTATGGCTGCTCTGAAGTCTCATCTACTTCAGCATTGCCTTCTGTTTAATCTCATCTACAAAAGCTTCATCTACCGGCTCATCCCGGATGAAAGAGCGAGGCTGCACGGAACATTTTTTTCTGTCACCCTCCTTACTTTCCTGACACGTGTGAAGCTGGCGTGCTCCAATCTAGCTATAGTACTGACACCTGAGCTTGTTCTTCGTCTACTTACAATTCTCGCCTACGGTCTCTGGTACGTGAACATCACCTGAGTTTTATTTATTAAGCTAAGAACTGACGCGTTGATTCGCTCGGTTTGGCTATCGATTGTTAGTTGTATGAACGCTTGGAGGGTAATAAAAGTTGAGGTTATTTAGCAAGGGCATGAACACGTTAAATTAGGAAGTCGCAAGTAGTATTAATCTATTCACACAATGATTTGAGAGCCCTCGTATGAATGAGATTTTGATGACTTTTTTCCACATGAAATACGAATAATTTCTTTGAACAATGAATTAAATGTACACAATATCAATTTCATGCGGTGCAGGCAAAGCCTCATGTAGTGGAATAGGTATAGTCCTGGAAATAAACAAGAAGGCAAAGCCGAGGTGCCCTCTAACTCCACAACACGTGTGTATCTTGAGTTCACCCACACAAAGCCATGAGTAATAACAGATCGGAGCAGTGTAGAGGTCATGGAATGTCATGTTCAGTCAGGTAAGATATTTTTCCATATGTGACATTAAATTTTGGCCGTCATTCGTAAAATTACTGTCACAGTTCATGTCTATTAAATTTGCATCTAATTGAGGAACCCCTAAAAAATAAAACTAGATCAACAAATATATGTAACAACCGTTTTATGCCCTCACGTGCGTAAAGCGCATTACATGACGCTTCTTTAACTTTTCATCAATTCACCTGATTGGATAAATATGATAAACAATACAGGGAATAATTTCAATGTATGTACTAAACTGAGATGGAGAGAACGTTAGCACTCTGCATCAGCTGCTGCTGAACAAGAGTACACCCCAGAGCTCCACCTTCTCTCACGCAAGTGGCAATGTTTGCCAGCAGCAGCCCCGACTCTCAAGAGCTGTGCCCAGCACTCGCTGCTGCTTGGGGTGCAATAATGAGGCAATGACGGCGCAACTGCTCATGCAGCTCAGACGCCAGCATCTCTTGATGGAATTTTTGTCTCAGGTTTTAGTGCCATGCTGATCCAGCCGCTCTTACAGCTGATGTTACACAGCATGAACGGGAGCTGTCATTTCCCCACCGACGGCCGCCGCACGACCCTGGCACGACTGCGCTGATGCGGAGCCACTGCTGAGCCCCAGCACTCGCCGCCTCGCGCCTGCAAATCTCCCGCTGTATCACAGGATTACTTCGTCAGCAGCGGAAATGTTCGTAAAAATGGATGGAATTTAGAGCTGGCAAGGATTAAGTAGATTATCAAAATGAAACTATGGAGCTTATGTAATGTTGCATTATTTTATTTGTATTTGTATATACATCTATGTTCAAAATTGACATTTGTACCATTGAGTGTTCAGCAAAAAACTTTGAACACACGTCATTTCGCCATTCTTTCAACAGTCTTCCTTTATTTATTAAGGTTTCCTTACAAACTCCTGCACCTAAACCTGTCATTGTTTTGGGCTTATGCATAACAAATTGTGAAACCTATCTGTGTTTCAGGCACAATTCTGTAGGGCGCTTGGGACCTAGAAGCTTCCTTTAGGGTTGAGGACAATGTCGATTAATTGCTCCCGTCACTGCTGTAGCTGTTCATCATCCTTCCCTTCAAATTACGAACCTTTTAACAATGTACTTACGCCAGAATTATAGAAAAACGAGTAAAAAAAGGAGCAAATTCAGCAAATAAGGGGTAAATTAATACATGATATTCGGTTCTCATCATCCGTTCACAAGCCCACGAAGTTATCTTCGTTTGATTAATCTTCCTCTTGCCGCCATTTGTCAACGCGGGTGGAGGCAACCTTTACAAGGCACCTTGATGGCAGGGCAGTCGGAAGCAAGTCGCGCAGCACCACACCTGCGGGGTCCCGGGCGAGTATTTGTCATGGTTCGTGCAAAGCCAACATCGGACAGCTGATCACCCTGCTCCAGACCTCAATATGAACTAGGCTGCGGCTCTTTGTATTTGAGTCATGACTACAGCGGCTCAACGAGGAAATATACAAGCTGGGAGGTTATGACTGTTTATGAAAGTAGTTCACAGACCTCGGTTCATGATATGAAAAACGGGGTAGAGAAGAAAATGAATTCCAATCCATTAAATCTGTACGCGTAGGTTTTAAATACGCTACCGACTGTTATAACCGAACTTCAAATATTTATGTCTAGATCAAGATGAGTGCCGGTTTTCCTAAGGGGCTCTGGTATCTGTTCATAATTGTTTGTGTGCATCTCTCTTACCTCGACGCTTCATAACGATCGATTAGTACGAAAAATCATCAGGCACCGCAAGAAAATTATGACATCAATTCTAAGTGTACACCAAACGTTGTCACTTCGGAGCGTGATAGCGTTTTATCCCATTTTTTTAATTTTTAATCCCTGTTGATTTGTTTCTATGTTTTTACGAAAGGTGAAGACAATGGCGTTCGTGAGAGACTGTGAGCTCGCGAGGAAAGTTAGTGCTGTCAGTTAATAAAAGAAAATTGACGAAGTAGCAAAAGAAAAACATTCTACGTTAGCAAGTATTATAAAATTGACCGATAACCGTCTCATAATGATGATACATCACAGTGCTTAAAACAGCATATTGCACGCTGTTAATGAACTATGTCTTCATCAAAGAATGAAGGCGAACGTATACGATCAACGGATCGAGACTGGAGTCAAGTGAGCGCGTTGTGCGTTTCTCTAATCACTCGCATGGTTGTTGAAGCAGTATTTTGATTTCATCACATTGATTTAAGTACCAGAGTATTATTCAGGGTGTTTGTTCACAGTGAGTAAACTTGAGTCATTAGTTCTGCAATCTGGTCTGTGCCTCAAAAGTATTCCGTAGCCAACGCTGCAATTCATCAAAGACAGCTACTAAAGCACTGGACAATCCCGTCACACCACGGACGGTAAATGCTCTTATCAGTATGCTATGACATTTATAGTTAACTATCAGTGCTCATTTATACCGAACGCTCGTATCCTTTAGTTTTATCATCCATGCAGACAGCAAATAAATTTTTAAATCGAGTTACGTAGAGCATCAATAGCCAAAGATATCTTTAATTACTATTTGCTCTAGTCAGAGACATTCAATGAAGGCCAACTGAACAACTGACTCTCGGCTGGACGGAGTATTGATCATTAGCCAAGTCTCACAAAAAGTGTGTTTAATGCCTCCATATACGTAATAAACATAAGACTTAGTATCGACAGAACTGAAATGTTTCCCGGTGTGTTGGTATCGCACCTCTCGCGAGAAGCGTTCATCACGTGATGCCAAGGCTTGGAATTTTATTGCACAAAAAATATTTTTTGCACGTTAAGGTTAATAATTTAGAGTCAACTGCTAAATTCGTCGATAAAAGTGGAAATGAGCTAGTACCCGTACATGACGTGCCCCTCAAAACCGATAGAAACAGTGCAGGTGCTTTCGCCACAGCAGCCAACTAATTTTAATACAAAGAAAGTGTAAAAATTGCTAGCTTGAAGGCATTAATAACAGATTAAGTTTGAAGTAGCAATTCAACAATCAACGTAATTATGTCTGTAATTAAGCGGGAGACTATCGACTAAAACAGGTGGCTTGAAAATAAACTACTTCTGTTATGCTGGCGGTGGAGGGGTGTGGGCAGGGGTGGTGAGATTGTAGCTTTGAGGGGGACGTCCGAAATGACACGAGCAGAAACTCTTCTGGGGTAGGAAAATGTTCACGAAATGCTCAGAGCTACTCCAATAAGTAATTTAGTTTCAGTTTGTAGTAGAAAAAAGTGGCAAAACTATATCTCTCCATGATGTAGAATTAAGCTCGGAAAACAATGTCTCTTAAAAAAAAAACTTCTTTCTTAAAAGTGTGTGTAAAGCGGCTTTATGCGTAAAATTATACTGGATGATGCACTCTACATGGGAGTTGTAGCGCAGTTTACTTCGGAGCTGCTGAGCGACGCTCAGTGCAGGTGGTCGGTTCACTGACGCCCGCCACCACCAATGCCTGAAAGTTGCAGTCAAAGCAGCCGTACAGTCCGCGCAGCTGCAGCGCTATACCTGCTTTGGGCTGCGCTAACATTGCATCAATACTGAAGTCACCGTATGATTACTCTAGTAACAATGTGTCGATACCGCTGCAACACTGCACCGGTATTGCAGCAGCCCTGCAGTGATCCGTAGTAACACTTCAGTGATCTGCAGTAACACTGCACTGATCTGCAGTAACACTACAGTGATCTGCAGTAACACTGCACTGAACTGTAGCAACACTGCACTGATCTGCAGCAACACTGCACTGATCTGCAGTAACACTGCATTGATCTGCAGCAACACTGCAAAGAAACTGCAGCAATACTACTACACTGATTTACAGTAATACAGAACCGATACTGTAATAACACTGCAGCAATAACGCAGTGTATAAGACTGTATCAATCTTTAATTAAGGTATGAGATCATCCCTCGGACCAATACTAGCAAATTTTTGTACATGTGATGCGACGCAACAGGTTCTGCACTCTCTTTTTCTTCCCTTCGTTAACAAACCTTAGGCTTATTGTCGGTTTGTTGAAAACATCTTCGCATAAGTTGAGAAAGTGGAAAAATTAGAGTTTCTTAGGATCAAAATAGAAGTATGTACGGTTTCAAATATTACGTTCGAACTAAATGTCAATAACATATGTTTCTTAGACGCACTGGTGGAATCATGCAGCTACTACTTCGTACTTCGGTTTATTCGAAAGGCTGAAATTCCGGAGAAACGTTGCATTTTCATTCAGATGCCCCCACCCAATACAGATGCCCAAAATTTCAATACTTACCTCAATCGAGCATTTAAGGTCTGCGATTCCTGGGAAGCATTACTCACAAACATTTTACGTACTAAAAAACTTTTGATAAATAGTCACTGTTCTAATTCTATGATTGATTGAAAAATCATTCAGCTTTTGAACTACCACGTTTCAAATCAAAGGGCCTCTCGAGAACCGGTCCAGCCAATCATAATATCCATTGCGAAAATTAAATACACATTAACTATAAGATGGTGCAAAAAGCGCTGAAAAATAATGTGCTAACTTACGCGTGACACCGGGAGGCGGTCACGTACGCATCCAACGATGCATTGATTACAAAAACAAGAAATTAGTGACCTTATTCAATGAAATAACTTAACTAGATTTTCTGGTGGCGACCTTGGTGAGTCCGGTGTGTCGGGTCAGATTAATTAAGAGGAACAGCGGAGGATGTGCGTCTCTGGATGACCGCTTCATTGGATTTGATACCCGGATGAAATTCTAAAATAGAATCAGCTCCCACAAATTTCAGGGCGTTATATTTAACTATTTCCGTATTATTCACTGCTGTCAACTGACAAAATCAAATTTCCATGACAAGACTAAGGTTTTGTATAATGCTCCCGATAGAAAACTTTTGAATATTATACAAGCCTTTCGTATTTATAAATACAGATCAAATCTAATGAAAATTCTGTAGGTTTTGAGCGCTTAAATTGTTTAACAGAAAGGCGACCAACAACATTATTGTAACATAAGCCAGTTGAGAAACATTTTGACTACAGTCGCTATTTGGTACCATGCGGATGCAGGGGTGATTCATTGCGCTGGAAGAATTATGCATTATTTGCGATTTCATTATATTGTAGTATATTCAGTACGTATAGGTGTCGATTTGTTGAAATTAATTTCATTTACTTTTGTACATTTCAGATTTTATCAGCAAAATGATAGTGTTGGAAGAGTCAAAATGTCGCTATTTTAATGCATTGATTTTTAGGGGTTTTTGTTTGGCTTTTGATGTGATATTGAGGGTTTAACCTTAGATACAAATATAGGAGTAGTTTTACACTTTTTTAACACAATAATCAATAATTAAGAAAAAATAGAAAGACTGATAAATTACACCAGAAATTGGGTCATAAATAAGTTCATCAATAGATTTTCTCCCGGCCAAGCACAGACAAAAAATATGTGTATTAAAGTTTAACAGTTGGAATACATGCAGAACTGCGTCAGGAGAGAAATTTTGGAACTCGCCCGTACAGCAACAATGATCGTAATATTTTAGTTGAAGTAATAACTGATTTAAAACTTCTTCTAAGTGCAACTATCGCTGAGTTGAGTCCCAATCATTATCGAAGTTGAATTGTATCATGCACTATTTATCTGATTGTGCTGCGTAGCAGTCCAACCCTCTGGGATCAATCTCTGGCAATCACGGTGGAGTCACTTCTCGTCAGAGACAATCTTCGAACTGCCGGCCTGATTGCCCCGAAGTTCTTTCCCGACCGGTGACATGGAAACCCAATGAGGCGATGAAATAGATTTCAATTCTCCCACCGCTTCGATGAGCCCATTCCCAAGCTCCCTGCGATTGCCTCGAACGCTTTGCTTAGTCATCAAATACGGCAGAACAAAAAAATGGAATTTCCGAACCAAGCTTTTCAAATGAAATGTGCAATAAACTTCGGTGAGCTCAAACTTTAAGTGTTCCAGGACCCCAACTTGGGTCTGAGAATTCAATCTTCCTGATAAAGCACGCAGTAAAATTATACAGAATTTCTTGTCCTGCATTTTAGACCTGAAAGCTGCAGCTGTCGACTCGAAATAACATGAAACGAGCTGGTTAACTCTACATGACGTCACCCATGTTTCGAATTCAGACCCTCATTGTTACAATGGTATAAATTCGTTTCAAGGAAAGAAATTCATCCATACGAAAAGATCAGAAAACGAAGCGCTAAGAGCGCTGAGCGGTGTCCTGGCACCGTTGTGGCTAGCAAGCTCGAATACCGACGCACGTGAACTGTCAAAGACGAGGGACAAACGTGTTCAAATGACTTGGTCAAAGGCTGTTTTTATCAAAAGTAATTTAAAAAGTTGCAAATTATTCCACTCGAAAATTGATGGGAGCTTTTTATTCGGTAAACCAATAAAACGAAATTATTACCAGAAACATTGATGTGTCACAGTAAATTTTGTCTACAGTTATGAACATTTTGCGTGAGCTCACCCGTCCTTGTTCCCAAAATTCTACTCACGAAAAAAATGTATTTAGGTATTTTTGGTATTTATGATACGGTGTGCAACTAATTCAATCCTGCATCTCGAATTACACTGCACTGATGACAGTAAGAGCATGTTTTGCCGAAAGCTCAGCCTCTAATAAAAATTGTCTTTGACCGAGTCCTTAAAATTCTCGGCAGTGTAATCACAAGACGTCCAATATTTTCCGAAATATACAAGGTGACGCAAAAAAAGGAAACCCAATTTTAAATTAGTGTATTTTACAAATTATTAATGCTAGGCCTTTTCTTGGAAAACT
>VOMN01085264.1:0-13492 GCA_014899125.1 Orchestia grillus
TCACGCTGTGGGAGGGTGTGATGCTGTTCATTTTTCTGAGCTTTGAGCGCTAGCGTACTAGAAATATATATTGGAGCGCCCAAGCCTCAAATTAGAAAGAACTGTTCTAAATGGGGCAAATTACGCCAGAAAAACCGGGTCAAGTCCCACCCGGTCCCCACAGGTGCATCGTCCCGAGTATTTTTCGACAATAAAACGGTTTCTGTGCCGGTGAGTGCGGCCAGTTCTGTCATATCTCTGCCTCTATTGCTTTTCCAGTCGTTTCGAGTGTTATTTTCTGCTGCTGATGTTGCTGTTGCTGTAGCACTTCGAAGGTCTGAGACCCATACGAGGACCGTACAAAGTACGTGGAGGGACTTTGTGAAGATATCAATGCATAAATTGCAAAAGAATGATTTTGATGTATGAAAACACGTTCTCACTGAGAAAAACTTATCACTACGGAAAATATGGGTAATCATCTTCCTTTAAGTTGAGATTCAGTAACTCGACTGGAAAATCTTCAGGATTCCGAAGCTAACGTCAATAGAAAAAGGATGCACAACTAATAACTGTACATAAATGCCCCTTTGGTCAACCCATTGACTTCATGGCGCAAACTTGCGATGTCTTTTGTATACTTCAGCAGGTCGAAGTAACGGAACGAGCCACTGCTGCGTGGGGCAACATTGGCGTAATGGGTTTTGTGCTTCCATAAGCACTAAAGAATTTACTCCATCTCCAGCTAAAATAATTAATTTTTTATTTCCTAGTTAATGTAAATAAAATTCCTCACCTTCTGTTATCAATCACTCCTTTTCATGTTTCGCATATTAGGTACGTACGTGTGCGTTGTTATTTTGTTATAATTTTAAAACAGCGATTCGGATTACAACTGTGAACTTTAGTTTGGAAGATGATCAGTGTACTCGTTACGGAAGTATATGAGCAGTAAATGTGTTCGGGCTTTTTAGTAGTCCAATAAATTGGCCTACACCTCTAGAGTGTGTTGGAGTGTTTTATGAAATGACGTTGTCAACCGTCTTAGCTTGTTTGAATTTGCATTGATTTTAATGTCATAGTGTTCATTATTTTAGGCCCTTTACAGTGAAAAATTATCTAACCCCACTATTCCAAGTGTTGATATTTCTTTCGAAGACATATTTATTATGTATGTAATGTTTCTTGTAAAAGAATAAGGTCCTTTAAATTCGGAACATTTGAGTCATCCAGTAATTATGTATTCTGGATACAACTTTCTTATGGAACGACAAAGAAATCTGGCTTGTTGAACTGAGTAATATATTTACATCATGTTAACATTACATTAGGTATGGAATTCTTTTACTTTCACCTCAGTAGCAGAAGATGTTTGAAAAACTCAAAGGAAGTGACAATTAAGGATTTCAAGATAATCTGAAAAGCATAGTATTTTCTCATTCAAAACTGATTGAATTAAAATACTATTTACCCAGATGAAAGAAGAAGATTATTCATTCTAGACCCTGTTCATGTAGCAGCTAGCACATGATTCGATCAAGTCAGCATTTAAAAGTCCATGGGAAATTTTACAGATTTTAAGTAAAAGTTGTATTCCATTCCAGACATTATAAATCGTATTTTGCGAATTTCATCTCGTGTAAACATACACGCAAGCTTTACAGTAACAAGGCCGTAATTTAGTTCAAAAATTACTATTGTTGTTTGCAATCAGCTTTTTGCTTTCAATTCATCTTTTTTGTTCTCTGTTGCTTTTCTCTCAACCTTCTGAACTAATTCTGAGGGCTAGAATTTTTAATTTTCGTTTTTGGCCGCCATTTTGTCAGACAAGTTCGTAAATAAAGTTGACTTTCGAATGACACACTACGTCTCCCTTCCCCCCAAACGGCTCCATTGTACAACATCACAGAAATATCTTGTGAATTTCGCCTTGATGCTGGGCATTGTTTGTGTCCCGTGATATTGACTTCAGGAATTTCAGAGACTCGTGCCGTGTAATTTAGAGCCGCGTGAGATAATAACTTAATTCACTTGATAACTTAATAACTTAATTCACTTGCTTCCGTTTATTGACAGAGATGCCTACAAAGTTGCAACATTGCGTGCTTAAAATACTAATACATAAAATATAATTAATTAGTCGATGAGGCTCCAAATATAGATTTCTAATTTTCCATCTATATAACTGTTCCCTATTTTTTCAGGGGTCTTTCGTTCCTTCGACCGCCAGTATACATTGATCAAAAACAGAATGCTATCCCGTCTCGAGTTTCACTCAAAAGTTAAACAGGATTTGGAGCACAAAGTTTGATCCTCATCTTAGCTCTCTAGTCTGTTGCACGTTTTGTCATGAGAATTCCGGTACCGCAAAGTCAGTGTCTCGTGTGCATAGCATGTTTCATTTTTTCGTATGTGTACACAAGTGAAATGGACATGCCTCAGGTTTCAATTAAAAAGTTGATACGTTGCTGGGGTGAGTAAAGACAGAGGTTGCATTTTCCTGTAGGTCAAAGTTGGTGAGCTCATGTTGCCTTGGGGTTTTTCATTCGTGAGTTACGAGTTCGAATTCGTTAGGATTGCAACGCGTCTGCGTTCAGTCAAAAAATTACACGAGCTTCAGTCACGACAAATATGTTGCTTATAAATTTAGGTCCTAGGCTGTTAAGAGTACTATAGGCCCTGGAAGTGTTTTCATAACAGTAATTGCAATGATGTTTGTTGATGCATCAGATAACGTTCTTAAGTCATGTATGTGCAACAGGTAACATTCTCCAGCCATGTAGATGCATTAGGTAACATTTCTAAGTCATGTAGGTGCATCAGGTAACGTTTCTAAGTCATGTATGTAGGTGCATCAGGTGACGTTTCTAAGTCATGTAGATGCATCATGTAACGTTTCTAAGTCATGTAGGGGCATCAAGTGACGTTTTTAAGTCATGTAGGTGCATCAGATAACGTTTCTAATTCATGTAGGTGCATCAGGTAACGTTTCTAAGTCTTGTAGGGGCATTAGGTAGCGTTCCTAAATCCCGTACATGCATTAGCTCGCGTTCCTAAGTCATCCATTAACAGTATGCTGACAATGGGAGCAGAATGAACGACATTGAAAAGTAGCATTGCGAAGGGACCGAGAGATGCCTTCAAAGGAGAGAAGGTACAAGAGGAACAAGTGTGAAGGATCTATATTTCGAAAAGGAATCGTGAGGGTTTTTACAGGGATGATTGTCTTCCATTGAGTGCCTTGTATGCCGTCCACTCCTGGTGCTGCCTGTCTGTCAAAGCGATAGAGTGGCGTGGCAGACTGAGCACTAGAATATATTCAATAAGTGCGAAGACAGTGAAATCAACAAAAGACGCGTTAAATATACAAAGACGCAAAACAAGGGACGAAGATTTCTCATTCACGAGAAATGCAAGAAAACGCTCAGTCCACAATAGTCACTAACACACCATTAAGTGCTAGGCACCGATACGCCATTAAGTACTAGGCACCAACACACCATTAAGTGCTAGGCACCAACACACCATTAACTGCTAGGCACCGACACACCATTAAGTACTAAGCACCAGTACACCATTAAGTACTAGGAACCAACGCAGCATTAAATACTAGGCACCGATACACCATCAAATACTAGGCACCAACATACCATTAAATACTAGTCACCGACACACCATTAAGTGCTAGGCAGCAACACACCATTAAGTACTAGGCACCAGCACACCATTAAGCGCTAGGCACCAACACACCATTTAGTACTAGGCACCAACACACCTTTCCTAGCGAGCACAACGGACAAGGTTTGGGAATCTGACGACACATTCAGGAAAAAATGATTTGGAAGATAAGCGAGCACGGGAGCTTGGACGAGTGACTATCCATATCAGTGAAGGCATAAGGAAGTACGTATCTGTCTCCCATAGACGAACTATCAACTATGTAATTTTTTATACAGATTGGTCTGTAAGCTGATACAGTAGCTACAGCATCCATTTCTAACTTAAATGATTTTTTCACAAGACTATCACGTAATTCTTCTTGTTTTTCAATGTGAAGAATTATTTTTCTTTTCATCCCCTTTTGCTCCTGCGAGAACTGAAAAGGCCACCGCCCCTTGCATATATTGCTGCTTTACAGCTGCTGAGCTTGTCACAGTGATACGAGGTCATTATTCGTTTCAATGTCGTCTATTCTAATTTTGCCTTTTATCGTGACTGATGCTTTCACCTACCATCAATTTCACTTTAATTTTGCTTGCTAGACTTATCAAGAGCTCATAATTCGTTGCCTGTGTGAGGATTTGTTACTTTCTTAATGAGATTCCTCGTTTATTTTTCTGCCGTGGTTGTTGCAGCTATTACCAGCACTGTATCTTATTCGTGCCCACCGCAATCCCATCAGTACGATGTGCATCATCCAAGCTCGCCAACGTATTGCTAAATTTAAAGTCAAAACTTCCAACCCCGACCACTATGCTCGCATCGTTTTTGGTCTCAATAATATCTCGAAATTCTTCTCTATTTCGCAAGCTCACGGTTGTTTTCACTGCACCATTGTCTGACGGCGCACGAGTGAGAGAGGAAAGACGAGCGCTCATTAAAGTGAAGGGCAGACGACCAGCAGGCGAAGTGAGCAGCTAAGTGCAATGTGGTGCTCTTCATTTCTTAGAAAATTCTCTCACTCCTTATTTTACCCTGCGGCGACCCATTTCTACTTTATTTGAGGTTCTTTCCGTAGAGAAACCCGAACAGTGGCGTCATTCTGTTGTTGTGTTGTTATCTTTATGTTCTGCTACAGTTGGCATGATGAAATCTTTTATGAAAACTTTTCGCAGTTTTTAATATATTGTCGTATTATTTTATGTTTGAATCTTTATATACCATTCCGTCGAAAAACACCATGTTTAGAAAATACTTGAGCAGGAGTTAAAACTTTTCTTCGTGGTTTCTAATTCCCCCGAGAATTTCGATGTCTGTCGAGGTGGCGGAAATTGAGTCGTGGGCGATTACGCAGCTGCCCGCCTGAGCGATGCTCCGAGCAGCCCGAGAAATGGACGACTGGCTCCGAGCTCTTCCTCTTTGTTGAAATTTTTCTCGGCTGAAATTAGGGACCACAATTGTCTTCCAATAGATCTTTAGTGCCCTGAGGTTGGAGCCGTTAATGAGACTGCCGTATTCTGAATGAGTGCACCCGGTATAAATGATCTCAGCACACAATGCCAGAAATGGAATTTAATGCACTTCTTAGGATATATTTCATCGCTACAAAGGGAGAAATTTATGATCTTCAACGACACTTTGATGATATTTTGTGTGTACTTCAGCTTGATAAGAACACTGACGATTCGTCACGTAGCATACGTGGAAAAGTGATGCACTTTAATTGATGCCTGCTTAGCTGCTATGTTACGTTTCAGTAACCTATCGCAGTAGTCAAAGCCCCCTAGAGAAGCAGGTATCACGTAGAAAACTATAAATGACGATTAAGAATAACTGTGCTTAATGCATGAACATACTACTAACTATCGCTCGCTCAGCAGTGGCTTTAAAGAAGATAAATGAAGGGTTGTAATATGCTCAATTTACACAGGAGTTTATCTAACATATGAGATCATGTTTATGTAAGTATAAGTACATGTATGTGATCTTAATACGACAGAATTGATCTCAACTGAAATGTCTCACTATTAAACAAAAATGAATATAATGTTAAAATAAAATTTTCATAATCGTTCAAGCCCATGTCTATTTACTACAAAAACTTCTATTTTCGCAGCTAGACCTGTTGCTTTCTCCTTTCAGATCGCTCCCTCTTCTTCACTGAAATTCCACAATGGTTATTTTATTTTACTGGAAGGCTTCATGCAATAGTTAAACAGCGACAAACTTACACTGTATCAGACAATATTATGCTAGTCTGTTTTTCGAAGATTTCTTAAATTCAACATTACTTATTTCAACATTACATTACATTACAAAATGAATATATTTGCATATTAATTCTCTATACAGCCTTTTTATAGCGACGAGAAAAATTGTTAGTGCCCAGAGTTTTGTGTCTTGAGAAAGTAATATTTTTCAGCTGAGAAACTTCATTCTTAAATAAATAAAATTGTATACAAAACATAACAATATGGGAAGATAATCCTTATTTCTTCATCAAAGATTAATGTTCATCAACAGTGTACTTTTATTTATGCATTATAATGGTCGGCCATGCTTCAAGGCTTGCGAAGGACTATTTAGCAAGCAAACATTTTGCTGGAGAACGATTAAAGGAGTGGCCACCGTGCTCACCGGACCTCAATCGCATTGAGAATCTTGGGAGCATAATCAGGCCTGAGGGATATTGAAGTGGTAAGCAGTGCACAAGCAAAGATGAACCATGAAACTTCAAGAGGTTGCGAGAACTATGATTGATTGATAATCTCACAATTTATCACGTCAGTGGATAATTGCCTTATGAAGGTTCTTGAGAGACGAAGACCCAATGTTCGTGCAACCAGATTGTTTGTAATACATGCAATTTATTTTCGAATGTTCTATAGGGTTTCAGAGGGGTTACTATATCATCTACAGCTCATTAAGCAAGTATATATATACATATACATGTATATCTATACTTATGTAATAGCATATGACGCAATAAAAGACTAGTTTTTCTGATGATATTAAATAGTTATCAAGTCAGAGTATTTTTTTGTACTACGTGATAAGGAGAATTATTTCGCACCTACATCACGAATTATAAGTTTCACTTTTAAACATTTTTTCACAACCCCGAAACAACCTATTGGACTAATATCATCTGGCGCAGTGAGTTATGAACTATACTTGTTGCTTGCAGTTTGTTTATTACTCCTTTATTATTACAAAATGGATTAGGTAAATGTGGATAAGAATGGTAGATTGCGTATCCTATTATTGAAATAATACAATACACATAAAAAAAGCAAAAAATTGAATAGGTTAAGCTTGATACGAAATGAGTTAGAAGCGGAGCTGGAGCTAGGGATTATTAGGATGTTTCTGGCTCCTTCAACGGGTTGTGGAATTTATTCTTGAAGTACGTCGTCCAGTCGCGGCTCGATTGGGATCGATGACTCGTAGAATATGTAAGTGATAGTGACAGTGGTACTGCACAATGTAACACAGTGTTTGGTGACCAGGAACGAAAAGTGTGCTGAGTGTGAACCATCACCAAACGACGTACGCCATCAAGAAAACTTTGTATGAAGAAAAGTAAAATATTGAATGGTCATTAAAAGATATTTATCACAGAAGGGCACCTGTAAATTTCTCGATACCGAGCGTTGGTTGTGTCCAAGTTTTTTTCGTCTTTTTTTGCCGTGTAATTATTTCGCACAGGGGCCCATGGCGCTCAGTATATATGGTTACATGAGTAGAATAAAGGCCGCTTGCTACGGTAATTCTATCCCGTGTTGAGGCCGGTGCGACTCACAACTGGCTGGCAGGGAGTTTTCTTGGTGCACGGTCTGGAAGTTTATCTAAGAAAGGTGAGAATTTGTGCTTTTCTCATGTTTTTTGCATCATTATTATAATTGTTCGAATATACGTACCCGCTTCACTCGCGTATCATGAACTTGAGCACAGGGAATTGGTTCAGAATGCAAAACCTGGAAACCACGAGAAGCAGAAAACCAGCGAGAGTTAGTAGTCAACGACCCACGTGACTGCCTAGTACATCAAGTTTTGCTGAGGCATAAAAAATATTTTAAATTCTTTTTTTGTGTTACTGAAACACGTTTGAAGAAATTTGTTATTCTACGTGCAGGAAAATGTCAAATCCCTCAGTGCGAGCTGTGGCGATGATGTAGATCATCGGTTGTATGAATTAATTAATTATTTGATTGGTTTAGCGATTGAGGATTTATCCATATATTGTTTCCTGTAGTCAACACCACGATGCCAAACCGGTGTAGCGAGGAGCGTTCGCTCGTCACACTAAATTCAGTAATAAACATAATAGGTATGATTTTCTTACTATTTCGTGTACAATAAAAAGAAAACCAACGTGAAAGGAACTTCTTTATCAACAAGATGTTCTCTTTTGTGCTGCTATGAGGGCCAAAAACTTAACGAATTAGTTCGAAGTTTTATGTGAGAATAACGAGAAAATATTGTAACAGTACAGTTAATAATACTAATTTACACGTAAAACTCTGATCAGAGTTGTATGAAGAACATTGACATGCAAGTCTCCCAGTAGTTTGATGAATATAGCTCATGGTACGGGCCCAGACACCGTTACCAACAGACACCGTTACCAACAGACACCGTTACCAACGGACACCGTTACCAACAGACACCGTTACCCACAGATACCGTTACCAACAGACACCGTTACCAACAGACACCGTTACCAACCGACACCGTTACCAACAGACACCGTTACCAACAGACACCGTTACCAACAGACACCGTTACTAACAGACACCATCACCTGCCTAGACCAACAGCCGCGCTGCGAAGGTCTGCGCTCGTAGAGGGGAAGCTGGAGAGCTCATTGGCATTCCTTACAGCCTCCTCAGTGCTCGCAGATGTTGCAGCTGCTGAGCTGTTATACAGCTGCAGAGCTACGTTCCCTCCCATTCGCCTGCTGTTGAGAATAAAAGATTCCCCTCAACATGGAGCTCCCAGATCTCCTGTACGATCTATTGTCCAGCGTACAGATCCATGTCAGCGTTTCTCTCCACTCGTGGCAGCCTGGCCTAAATGAGACAAATTCTGACATTAATGCAATAATTTTCTTTCAAAGAATAACTGAGGGAATGATGCCAACAACGAATGTTTGGGGACTACGCTAAAGTTTTGTGCATGCGGTTACAGCATGATGGTCAATCCAGATCTTTTCAGCAATGTGTGCGAAGGTTTCTTCAGGATGATATCATCCAACACATGGAGATAATATTACAATTTATCATCCAAGAGGTGAAGATACGCTTTGAGTTTCGGGAAAATGTTGAGATTTACATTTTCCTGTCACCACTAAGTGTATCAGGTTAAACTGTGTTTCATACTAATCGTTGTTGCGTTTCAAACGAGATGGAAATGTATTTGAAACCTCATCGGCTTCCGATTTTTTTCTTTTTCAATAACATTGATGCAACTTGCTTTGCTTCTCTCCAACTTCATTTGAAACACTAAAAAGCCAAAACTATGAGTCCGGCACCCTCAAAGTTTCTCGTTTTTACCGGTACTTTATTGCACGCTTGTATCGTACGATAATTTTTGGCTCACAATGTATGGTAATCTGAGCCGTAATCGTTCCATTAAATTTCAGTTCACCATCTCTTTCCAAGGCAAAAGTTTCAGCGGGTAATCCCCGTCACTGGCAGGGCAGGATCCGGGGCTATTCCGTGAACCCTATTGGGGGATGTCCTTAGTTATCACCTTAATCCCATCAGGAAATGGAACTTCTCATGAGCCATTCATTCCTCGTTAACTGAAAAACTTCATAAGGTAAACGACGATGTCGAGACGAGAGCTAAGTTGAAGTCTGAACTTTAAGATCGTAACGCTGCCGCTTTAGTTGACGGGAAGTGGTTGGTTTTACGACTGTACAATGTTGGGAAAATCATTTAAAACATTCTCAAGGCTGCACTCAGCATGAGTGTAGCTCCCACTCAAGACGCTAGACGCCATCTCGAAAAGGAAGAAGAGGGGAGGTCGAAGAATAAAGGAGGGCGCTGATGAAATAAAGGAGGGCACCGCTGAAATAAATGAGGGCACTGCTGCAATAAAGGAGGGCACCCCTGAAATAAATGAGAGTACTGCTGAAATAGAGGAGGGCACGGTTGAAATAAAAAAGGGTGCTGCTGAAATAAAGAAGGGCGCTGTTGAAATAAAAAAGGGTGCCGCTGAAACGGGAAAATAAATTAAATAAATTTTTCCCACTGGATGATGTCCTTAATTACTGAACTGTATTTTGACTTCTCTACTTCACTAGGTAAATGATACGAAATTCGTCCTTGCGAGCCTTGAATGTAACTCTGTTTTTTTCGTGGTAAGTTTTTGCTGTCATAATATCATACAAAATAATATCATACAAATCACGCTACACAACGTGGTGTACGAAATTGATTACTCTTTTGCAGATTCAATATTCCCGGGTATTTAATTGCTTATGAAGTACAAGAAACAATAATTTCCTCACACCAACGATGCAAACCTTAGTTTCGCTGATGAATTAGTTATGCTAGTTTTCAAAGTTCAGGACAATTTTATACAGGACCCCCGCATCGCTCACAGATCCTTGATAGGGTCACTTCCAGCGATGTATATGGGGCCCACCATATCCAATGAATGGATATTAGTTTCTTTGAAGATAAATTTTGAACCGATTTCTTAAAGTGGGGACGTGGTGTGGGAATGGCTTCTGAGATGGATTAGTAAAGACTCTGTGGGAGTATTAATTTCCCTTTCTGATTTACTCTCGTACGATGTACTTCTATTCCCGATCTTGCGTTGTTTTTCATACAGCGTGCTGTCATTCATTACTTCCTTAAGCTTCTGACAAAATGGTAGTGAAATATTAGAAATAAATTAGATTTGATGTTCGGGAGCGGTCTAAATGACCATCACTTGCATTGTCACAAGAAATTCTAACATCGTCAGCATGAGCTGTGTTCTAGACTCTTTTGTGAGCTCAATGTGAGGATCGTCGTGTTGAGCTGATCGAAGGAATATTGTCTCCTTGTCCTGTTCTTTGTCCTTAATATTAACTTCTATTTGCACGTTTTTTTCAGAAACGTCCACTTCCCCTCTTGGGAGTACATCCTTTTGGCTCGCAGCAGCCCGCCACCTGCTAATGAGCCAGGGCTGTCCCGCCGTCCCAAGGGTCACCTAATGAGCAGACCCGCTGAGGGTCATCCACTGCCCCTTGGAAGAGAAAGCCACTTGAGACGCGGGCCAGAGATGCGCGTGTCGTTGGTTGCCTCAGAAGTCAATTCAGGACCCCTACAAGTGTTGGCAGAAAAGGGTCTTATGTACGTATGGGGAAATAATTCAGTGTATGGGATTCGTACCTAAATTTCTGAATAAAATGTTATTGCTTGTGAAATCGTATTAAATCTGGAATGCCTATGATTTGTGTGAGTGATGCAAGAAAGCTTGAGTTTGATATTAATTTTTTCCTAAACGCATCTGGAATTATCTGCCAATGCTGAAAAAAACTAGTGACAAAAAAGACGAAAAAATGAGAGACAAGGTAAAGATTTTATCCTTGGAAGAGTGGCTCAAAATATTAGCAAATTCATGTACCATTTAGCCAATTTTAAAAACGCTTTTGAAGTTCGTTATAAGCAATGGAGATCCCACTGTGTATTGACCATTAAGCAATGGAGATCCCACTGTACATTGAGCATTAAGCAAGGGCATGACCTAATATGAACCTAAACATTTCTAACATGTTCATGATTTGTCGTTCTAATTTACACGAACTACATCAGCGTTTCAAAAACGTTTTCATATATTCCGTAAAACTGTTATTTCATTATTGTTTGAATGAACGTACTGCAATAACAAAAAAAAGAAAATTCCAGATATGATACCCAAGTAATCAACACGACTGCTCATAATTTGCCAAGTTTGGATAAATTTGGGCTAAGTTGCACGTCAGTTTACTTTGAACATCAAATTGCATGAGAGACATTCGTTCCTCATAGTCCCCGATGACTCCTTAAACTGACGTCATTGACGTAGAGCAGCGTAACTTTTCTACTGTGCCCGGACCTGCTTAATTAACGTGTTGCCGCAGCTATGGGTAGTGCTGGTGAAAACAGCACGGAGTAGAGGTAGTACGCACTAGCGGTGGCAATGTATAATATTAATATGCAATGAATAATATGGCAATAGAAATGAATGAGGTGGCCCGTTCTTGGTAAAATTTTTATTATTAATATACTATCGATAGAAAAAGTAGACATCGCACGAGGCAAAACACTGCAATAATAGCGGTGATAGTACAAGGCAGAGATCGATATTTAGCAAAATTGACTCAAGTCTTTGCACCGCAGCCGCAGTGGCCGTACTGGCCTCTCTAACGTTCATAATGAAACCCCATTTCAGTAGCTATGAAATCTGTCCCGACCAGAGCTGTGCTGAAAAATATTATATGGCGCAATGAAGAGCCGAACAGAAATTGGGGATTACAGCTCATGGCTGAAATTACCTGAAGCAATCTGGCTGGTGTGCGCGTGGCGAATAGATATTGGAATTTTAAAACATCTTTTACAGGCGCTCACGCGAGAGATAATCAAGCCAGGGATTTCTTTGAATCAACACTGGCCGCGAAATTCAGGCCCGGCGTGCCTTCATTACGAGACCATTTGTGGGTGTTGGGACGTCGCCTGCGCTCCCTGGCGTGCTGCGTTGTTGTGTTCACGTAAGAAATTTTGTACGTAATCCCCGGCTTTTAGAGTAAGGGTTTAATTTGCTCTCGAATCGTGGTAGTAAATGAACTGCACACAAGGTAGATAGATTTTTAAAACTACAAACTGGGTTTATTTATTTATTTGCCCTTTCTGAGTAGGCTTGAGCAGCGCGCATCTTCGCGAGAACCTGCTCGTAAAAGGGTGTTGCGTGAAGATTAATGATTTCATACGAAAAATGAAAACTCAAACGTTTCCAATAGAATAAAATAATTTTGATGAAAACATTTAAACAAGGGGATTTGGGGCTAAACATTTCCGATAACTATAGGGACCTGTTAATGGAATTATATTTACTAGCAGGACTCGTAAAATTTCATGTAAATTTAGGTAAACAAACTTTAGATTTATTAAAATAAGTGACGTCCAGGATCCATATTATGAGGAGTGTTTTTGAAACATCAACTAGGTTCTTTTAGACAAACTTTAGAGAAACCCGCCCATGAGAAGTGGTCCTCTCCGGTGTTAAACAGAGGTTAAAGGTTCAGGGCAGAGATAGTCCAGTCTTGAAAGCAATTTTCTTCTTGATGATGAGAGTAGTCTGAACTCTATTAGGGAAACTGAAAATGGGCCGCGAAGACTGGTTTTTTATAGCCAAACATGCAACCCGTATACAGGATACTTCACTCGAGATCTGAAATTTCACTTGCAAAGTTGCGAAGCGTGACGGAACGGTAGGTAGGTACAAGCGTATTAATATATAGATATTTAGCATAAAATGTTTTAAGGAAATATCTTGGGAATTTAGGCTGAATATTTTGGTTCCTCATAATTCATTTGGTGCTTCCTTGGTAAAGTGCTTAGACACAGAAAAAACTTACTGTCAAATCCGAATGGAATATTGGGGGTTGATATCAGCTTTCTTTAGTTTGTTCATTGTGTTTAAAATTAGTGAAGAGGAAGCTTTTTATGTTTACATGCATGGTATTTGACGATCCAATTCTTGTATCGTTATCAGTGTAACACTGTGGGTGTTAAGCAATGTGTGTAAATATTTCATGAGAATCAAGGGTGTAAAATATGGTAATTTTGATGCAGTTCAAAGAGACGTCCACAACATA
>VOMN01085266.1:0-14471 GCA_014899125.1 Orchestia grillus
ATTTTATTAATTACCATAGATAAGCATACAACATTAACATGCTAAATTGAATTGTGCCCTAAACATCTAGTTCAAAAATTGGACAGAACTTCTGTTACAACCTGATAGTTTTTGTAGTTGAAAGTTCAAAATTAATGATATTAGAACACTGTCGAATCGAGCTTATAATGTTTGTTCTAAATACAAGGACTTACAGCAGAGGAGGTTTCCCCTGCTCTTGTCAATTTTTATGTTAAGAGGTCTCTTGCTAAGAAATATTGTGTTTATTGAGGTTGCCGAAGTAATTCAACGTGTATATTGTGTTTTTCCGTACTTTGATCGTAATTTCCTTACTTCATCTAATGAACTTCAGCGAGATTTCGAAATTATTTATAAATGTCAGTTTCCTACCGTACAACTCTGCTTTTTTGGACGTAGTTTTAAATGTAGTAGATGTAGATACTTCGTTCATGAATTATTTCGTTATAGAAGAATTTGGTAGCGTTATAATTTTTTATACTTGCTATCTAGCGAAGAATAGGCATGAGCGGTCATTCTTAAGGCAGGGTATTAGGAGGGAATACTAATGTTGATTAATTGATGTTTAAACCACTCTATGGCTGATTTCGAGAACATAATCGAAGAATTAATTATCAGATCTCGTTAATGTGGAACTTTAATTGGACGAGCCTTTTCAACATATTAGTACTTTTTCGTACACAAGGATATAAGTCAATGGGAGGCTTTTATATTATACTTTAGAGTAAAGAAGGCCGCCCTAACATTGCAATATTAACGACGTGTCAGTCAGCAACACAAAATGGTAATAATATGATTTGAGTAACGTGACTGAGAGGTCTAAACTCAAATCTACGTAAGCGCTCGGTGCTACGATTCACATAGTGATAGATAACTTTCTTAAGCTCATGGAATACTGTCGAGATGCAAGCTTGTTACAAGATGAACAAACAATTAACATTTTCTTATTTTACTCTCGGGCATGTCTATTTAGAAAGATACAAATGACCACATGTAAACCTGGGTACTCAACTTAGGTAGCTGTGCCAAAGTCGATTGATTCTCAACACTGATTAAATATAAACTTATTAGTTCACGTCCGGTTTCAAATAACTGTCGAAATGTTTGAATTTGTACATTGGATGTCTGGCGCGAATCTCAGGAGGCTTAGTACTGGTGGAACGTCTGTGAATCGTAGGAATGTTTGTGATCGGCACAGCCACCGATGTTTCTCTGGGCGTTTTCGAAGATATTGAATACCGATGAGGAGGTTTTCTTATCACGGGTGTCTTCGGTGGTGAAGGGTGTTCTCGAAGCAATTTTAACTTGGCAAGGCGACCTTCATTTAAAGTTTGCTTTACCCGACGTAGATCGCGATTTCTCAATGTTGAACGTTGATGAGGCCATCTTCTTATGATAAACGCCTTCGTTGACGAAGGAGGAGACCTTGCCGCCCGATAAATGTAGAAGTCTTCCCTTCTACATCTTGCTTGTCGTTGCTGACATATAGTCGAAGTAGGAGAGCAGGGTGATGAGGATAAGAACGAGGCCATGTAGACCGTACGCTGCCTCGTACACTCATTGAATGAAGTGGAACTAGTGTTTGTGCCCTCAGCTAGAGACTTGTGCGTAACTGAGGATGTTGTTTGAAGTTTCCCATCCATATGAGTTCTGTTGTCAGCAAAGCTGCTGTTTTGTTGACCTTAAATTTAAAAATCTACCTTATGCACAGCCAAAGACTGCGCGCTGTTGTTGTATATCTCGCATTCGGCAAGTTCATCCCTTTTTTGTTGGGATCCAACCCTCAGACTACTCTCAGCTCTGAGCCCGGTTGCATATCTTTTCTAAATGACGAATATTTATTATTAGATTATCTAAGGGGATGAGGGATGTATCTTTTATGGGGGAATGAGGCATGAGTAACAATTACTCTAGGGGCTCTAGTTCCATAGGTGAGCGCTTATTGCGATAATTGTAGCGGGCTATCTGTCATCGGATAAAAACTCAGTTGATTTACCGGTATGGCTGTAATTTTTTCCTAACTAGAGATCATCGATGTTTTCATTTTTTTCTTAAAGTTCAGAACAGTTAGAACAGGAACAATACATGAACCATGAACAATCGTATCATGCACATGCACTCCTTCGCTCAGCTTGAGTATCTCTAAAGCTGTCTGGTGGGGAGACCGTACAACACTGCAATGCCGCTCAGCGGCGCGGTAGAGCGCATGTTTTTCCTTGGCAAGGATATCCATGAGGCCAAGATGAGCTTATTCGGACGTAAAGTTTAATATGCTCACGTTTAAGAAGGGGAGGGGTACAATCAAATACTGCAGAGCTTAATCTAACCGTGATTGTGTAAAATTCATATTTAATATGCATGTAGTGTAAAATTTCAGTATTTTCTTTAATGCGTAAATTACTTTGAACACATGAGCGAAGCATTTTAGGGTTGATGAATCCTATGAATTATTTGGTCTTACTGTATAGTGAGATAAAATAACTCTAACATGATGAGATAACACTTATTTACCTAACTATACCTTCAGTAAAATGAAATGTACTAGAGGAATTTTCCATAAATGAAAGCTTAACCAAAATATCCATTCACGATAGGAAATAAAAATTCCGATTTTTCACTTTCTTGTTTAAATATCGTACGGTATTTTATGCGCAAAAATCTTATCACAAATCTTGATTTGAATCCGACCTACGCTGCGAGGAATTAACTTCCTTCGAATGGTGAAACTAATCGCGTGGAGTTCTCCGTTGCAATTCCAAAGTTTGTTTAACACTTTGCCTCCGGAGTGGGTCATGTATGGTACACGCGATCGTCCAACCTAACATAATGTAACCAAAACACTATCATGTATAAATATAAATTTTCTAGTTTTCATCGAATTCGAGTTCATCAATCGAATAAGCTAGTTCTGATTAGAAAGAAAATTAATAGCGTAACCAAATTTGTTGTAATCCAAAATCCTTCATTTCTAAATTCACAGAAGAGATATTTGTTGGCATGAAATTTTTCCTGTGTGGGGAATGGTAGTCAAAGTGTTAAACTAGAAATTAATTTTAAAAATTCTTTTTAGATCAACCCAGCAATCTTCTTCTGGGAATTTGTTAAATATGTCTTAGAAGAATTATGTGATTTTTGTAATCTATACAGCAATACTAGTATGTGCAGGGTGTTGGGGAAAAAGAGGTACAGTTTCACACCTACTAAAGAGTGGCAAACTAAACACTTTTACGTTTTGAAAATTTGCGAATTTAGTTTTTGTTTTTGAGATATTAGTTCTATAATGTTTGACTGACGGAAACTTGAAGACAAAATTGTCCACAATTAATTTTTTTATACAGTTACTTTGAGGAAATCGTTCAAAGCTACCGCCACCCACATCGATGCACTTGTGACATTTTCTACTTAAGGACTGCCGGATATCGTTGAAAAAGCCTGGCATTTCAGAAATATCACCAGAAGCCACTATAATTCTTGCCACGAGATTTTTCCCTGATTCCCCAGGTGTTGAATAAACAAGGCTTTTCATATGCGCCCCCCCCCACCCCCCAAAAAAATTAAAAATTAATTGCGGGGTGTCATGTCGGGAGATCTCGGCGGCCAAGCAACAGGACTATTTCGACCAATCCATCTACTGAGAACATTGAGGTAATTTCAGAGAACATTATGAAACTATGCTGGAGCCCCGTCTTGCTGGAACCATGTTTTTTTTTCATACAGATAATGGTATATTTTCGAGCTGCAAGAGAAGTACTTCTTGTGAGAAAGTTTTGTGATTATTCCCGTTGAAAGGTGATGGCATAGTGTAAAGTCCAAGTCCAATAATGGAGTTCTGCAAGATACCAGCCCAAACATTTCCTCTGAATCGTTGTTGGTATGCGTGTTTACTCATGATTTGAGAGTTGTTCATTTGCCCTTCCTGGTTGTTATGTAAACTGAATACCCCAGCTATAGTGATAGTTGCTTCATCCGAGAACAGTATAAGTTCCGAGAAATTCAGATTATGCAATTTCTTATAAAAGTATCACACTGCGAATTACACTAGACGTTCATAATCTTCTGGATTCAGTGTTGAAGTCTTTGAAAGAGATATGGATGATAATGATTTTGATTCAAAACACTCCAAACTTCCCAATGGTTCCGTAATCTGAGAGCTGCTGCAAAGCCTTGCCTTGCAGCTCCATGCATGGTAGCCCTTTGATTACGATGAAAATGATCTTGCACTGCTTCCTCTCGCCTCTGATGATCAGCATCTCTTTGGTTTATTTAAAAACTCCCATTGCCACGTAGCCTTTGGTACAGATTTTGGAAAATATTCTATAACTAGGTATGGAACGCTTTGGAAAACGCTCTTGGTATAGCCTTGCTGCCCGAGTGGCGTTACCATTAGCAGCACCATAAGCAAGGTGCGTGTGCAACATTTTTGCGTTTCTTAAGCATTTCATGTTTCCGTCGCCGTGTCCCTTTACAGAATGAACAGCGACAAATTAGTAAGCACGACTTTACCTTGCTGCGTGATGCGGAACAATCTAGAACTTACCGGTCTAAAGGTTTTCATCAAATATCTCAAAAACTGAACGTTTTTTCCGAAAGCTTCATAGAGGTAAAAGTGTTTAGTCGGCTACTTTCTGGTAAGTGAGAAATATTATACCTTTTTTCCCACACCACCTGCATTCAAAGTTCAATGAATTTGTGCGCACACAATGGAATGTGAAAAATATCGTATGGGTGAAGGATTTAATTTTATACTCTGTCAGGACGCGCCAGATTTTCGCTCCCAAACTTTCAGTGTGTTTATTTTTTTAATATGACTTGTATTTTCTTCTTGTTAACTTGCTTCAGCTGTCAAATTTTGTACATATTTATTATACGTGTAAAACCTCTGTTTTCGCGCCTTTGTATACGGCCCATTTAGGTAGGTTACTCCTTCCACGCCACCACCCTAAAAAAAGCTGTGGGCTTACCATTTATATAACTAATATAAGTTACCTCTAAGTGTAAGATATTTTTAAAACTCAGTTTGGGTGATATTGTTTATACTTTATCCTATTTGAATATTGATTGAAGTGTAGCTTTTAAAATTGTAAATGCAGAACAGTGAAATGTTTTACGTACGTCACTTTTTGCTTATAAAGGGTGTCTAAAAAAAGTTAACCCAATTTCAAAAAACTATAACTCAAAGGCTATTGAAGTTACAAAATTTAGACAGTTGCACAATGTTCATCAAATATTCTACAGCTATATGGAGGAAATTTAAGGGAAATAGATTTGAGCGTATTTTTTAGGATTATTTTTAGAAAATAACACCGAAAACCTGTTTGCGCTAGCTGGTTTAAATATCAATTTCATAAATGTTGAAAAATATGTTAAATAACTTTTAACTTTTCAATAGTAATAACCTTCCACAAGTAAAACATACTGCAAATTGTACTTTAATTTTTCGTTCCCTTCGGTGTGGCCTCTGTTTCTTTCAACACACAGTTGCATTCTCTTTCTCATTCCAGTCATCACTCGTCTGATTACTTTTAGTTTCCAAATACTTCCCAACGATGAATGTTCTTTGTTCTTTTGTCAGCTGCATCTTGAGGGCTCATTGAAGGATAAAACGAATAGCAATACCAGCATGACACTGTCGTAGTAATTCAATAGGAAGCCGTACCTACGATACAACAACAAAAAAAACCTGTTGAGTGCTCATTGTAACTGCGAAATTGGTATTTAAACTAGCTTGGCAAACAGGTTTTCGGTGTTAGTTTCTAAAAATAATCCTCAATAATACGCTCAAATCTATTTTCCTTTAATTTCCCCACATAGATGTAGAATACTTGATGAACAATGTGTAACTTTCTACATTTGTAACTTCAATTGTTTCTGAGTTATAGTGATTTGAAATTGGGTTAACTTTTTTGAGACACCCTGTATTGTGTATTAGTTATTCATACTTTGAGGAACAGTGTCCGTGTATGAATAAAAGAACTACCCCCAAACATCACCAAGATTATGGCAGGAAAAAGCTTGTTAAATTTACCTAGGCGCTCCAGAAGGGTGAATGTCTTCAGGACGAGACTCCTGTTTTAGATTGGTCGCACGGACTAAATACGGCGAAGGCAGCATCCATAGCATCCCCCTTTCAAGTCACCCAGGTGCTGGCACTTACAGCGAGTCTTAGCTGACTAAATACGACGCTGACAACACCCTTGGTGCTGTCGCAGTCTAACTCGGAGAAAGAAGTCTCTCAGCCCTTAGCGGGTAGGCCCGCTGCCGCAGTTTGGCATGGCCCTTAGCGGACTAACCACGGCGTCAGCAGCATACACGGGTGGTCTCACTCAGCAAGTCGCCACAGTCTGGCGCTTGCTCAAGCCTTAGCGGACCCATTACGGCGCTGGCTGCCTACCTCAGCTGTCGTTATGTGGCTCGTGGTTTGGAGTAGTCGCCACAGACCAAAAAACTGCGCTGGCAGTAACAAGTCCATCCTCAGGCCAGACAGGAGCGCGAAAGGCATAAACTGGTTGCTCAGGTCTCATATACATGCAGTAAAATTGTGTTCCCTTTTTCCCTCACTCTTACCGAGCCCAAACATGCTGACCAATAGTTTTCATACATAAATTAACTTGAGGCGTAAAAGGTTGAAAAAACTAGGCAACGTAATTAACTTCTTCGAAACAAAAGAACTAATTGCATGAGTTACTTGTATTTGCGTTGCAATTTTGAAAATTTGTCTAAGTAAAAAAGATTTTTTAAACTTAACCCTTCATATTTTCATCGAGAATTCTGAAAGATTTATTTGAAAATTGGTTTGTTTTTCGTAGTCTTCAAAGCAATATTTGTGTTTACGAAACATCGATATCGTCATAGAAAGTTCAGAATTCAGGATTCATCGAGCTGTAGGTTATCGCCGTATCGACGTTAAATTTATTGCTAGGGATGGAACATGGGTTATCGATGATAAGGTTTCGTTATCGATTTATCAGTTATCGTGATAATATATTTCATTATCGTACCCGCTTACGTCCAGTTCACTAGAATGCAATTTTTATAACTCTCAATTTGAGTATTCAGATGACACATGAGGTGTAATTTAAGTAGATTGGTATTGATTTATGTGGAGGTAATAAAAGTCATTTCACCTTAAACAACGTTATTGTATAAGATCAGAAGGGGTACATTAAATAGTTTATTATTAACGCACTTTGACATTTGAGACAATAATTTTGTTTACGAGAACCCTTATAACGAACATGAAATGTCACAAATTCGTGTTATATCAAATGTGTGCGTACAAAAGTAGCGATGTAAAAGTTATAATTTATCATGGTATACAAATAGCCTCAATCGGTGTTGAAAAATAGTACGATATTGCAATAGATATTATTGCTTAATAAGTAATTGTTGCATCAACGACTTGAAGGCGATGGTCTTGAGCAGCCTCTAAATCGAGCTCTATGGGCTGGCGAATGCTGCAGCGACCTCTATAGGCTGGCACATACTGCAGCAAGCTCTAAAGGTTGGCACATACTGCAGTGAACTGTATAGGCTGGCGAATGCTGCAGCGAGCTCTATAGGCTGGCACATACTGCAGCGAGCTCTATAGGCTGGCGCATACTGCAGCGAGCTCTATAGGTTGGCGCATACTGGAGAGATAAACTTTGCTACGTACGCTGCAGCTCCGAGTTGCCGTACTTCAGAGCCAGCTGAGTTACTTTAAAAATCTACGTAGATGATAAACAGAGCCACACTTCATTGAAACTGGTGTCCAGTTCTAAAATCATCATTTTGAGTCTGGAAGCTATGATCAACGTACACCATTGGGTGGACAAAGATTCGGAGAGAAAACAAAGAATATGAGAAGATCATAGTATTAGAGAACGTCGAAATCTTGTTTTGGCGTCCGTGTTATGGTAAATGAAGAAGAAAACATCAAGGATTGCGTATCTGTCTAACTAGTCACAGCAGACTCGTACAATCATCGTTGCTGGACAATTGGTCGGGATACTCCTGAGGACTACATCAATGCTAGAGATAAGAGTACGCCCCACTGGCATGTCGTCACTAGTCAGAGACTTGTGAGTTGAGTCCCTGCGCCAAATTTGAGTGAAGGAGGTCAGCATGGTTTGCATTTGGGTACAACAACACTCACCAAATACCATTAATGTTAAAGGTTCACCTACAAAGATCAGGTGTTACCAATGGCTACTGCGCGTTTAAATGACTATTTTTATAAACTAACAACAGCTACTTAAAACATACTATTGATCATAGGGCAACACTTAGTGCACTGGCTTGTTCAAACATTTAGAGCTTTTACGCTGGCCTGCATCTGCGACAGGCAATACGTCCTGTGCTTACATTTTATAATCAAATATAACTGAATGCTAATGCTTTACTCTGCTTTAATATTAGAGAGCTCTTACAATACAGAGGACATGCGTTTTACGAATTTATATCGAACGTTATTTCTCTGATACTGCGGTGAACTTGTCAAAGCCAATTCCCTCTGAAACGAAAGTGAGATTCTTTACTCACTCGTGGAATCAAGCGTCTACCGAATAGTAGTTATTGAAAATTTTAACGCGAAAACAGCGTAATCGTATTACGCAGCGAGTACTAATCGGCATACAGATTTTAAGAGTATCTGCAAAAATTCAAATTTCGGTGAGGGTTCAATTCAAGCAGTGCGGCCAGAAACCGTGTCAGGGCCTATGTTTGACGAGGAGATTAAGTGCAGTTTTGCGAGGATGCAATCAATGTTTGGGCACTCTGGCCACGTCCAGAATTTTATATATAATGCAAAAAGTAAAAACAAATATGTAATAAATGATTATCGAATTTAATTGTTTAAGGTATTAATTAATATTATTGTCATTATCTGCAACAATTACAGGTTAGGATCTGTAAAGCAGCAAATGTGACAGCTGTTTTGTAAATTTTCGCGAAGTTATGGGCCATTGAGCGTAAAAATGTTAGTTAATGTACGGGAATGGGGAATATCTTTCATAGACATGCGCAGAATGCTAAAAAGTTAATCAATATAATTTGTGAATGACTGCGATTCACTCTAGGAGGAAGTTGTTAAAATGAAATATATGATGAACTATACTATTCTATACTCTTACTTTGTTATCTCATTCAGACCTCTCAGTAGAGGATTGTAGGTTTTTGAGGGTCAATTCCCCTACTGCGGATCATTGGATGAGAAATTCGAGCTGGAAGCAGTATTTGTTTACATCGTGTTGTGGAAGCCTCATAAGAGTAGAAGCAGTTCTACATTATTTATGGTTGTTTTTCCTAATTAAAACCATCGGAGGCCCTCCACCAGCGTGCAAAACACATGAGTCGTGCAAGTCGTGCGAGTCAGCCTATCGACAATTTGTGGGTGGCAAAATTACTCATAGTTACGCAGAATGATACGCTGATGAGTTCTCGACAACGCAAAGCATCCCAACGTTAAACTGCAGCTTCATCATCACATACCTTAACAAAGTGACAGCATGCATCACGGACGCACACAATTAAGTGCATAAAAAACAGTACCACACGCGGTGAGAAGTCAACGTTCGTACATTTTCTATCAGTTAAAAGACCTCCCAAGTGTATTTTTGTGCCGTTCGTTTCTACAGTCTATATAGGCAACATCTAGGAAACTCCTCTAATGCTAAACTATTGTGCATCAGCTGACAGCTCATGAATAAATAGTTATAAAACACTTTCTACACAATATTTTTCTAATATAAGTACTGTTCGCTTCTCCTTTGAGTAGAGCAAGCATCACAGAAAAAGGAGCCCAGTGGTGACTGTTTCGGCTTGAGACTGCGAGATGACAACGCTGGCAGAATAGCATTTGTGTCTGGAGCAAAATGCACTCCTCCAGATGCTGAGCTTTTTTATCATGTGTACTCGTATGGTCATGCATACAAAATCATCTCAGCCCACAAGCTAAGAATGAGAAAATATGAGTCGAAAACGGCATAGTTCTCTTTTGTTTTCATTTCCAAACCACATTTACTATTGTGCTAAGGCATATGTAACAACTGATGTCTCGTACAAATTATATACATGAAGATGGTGAACATTTTATTGGATAAATTTTTGTTTACCAACGAAATTGTGATAGTTATTGTTAATTTGAATCGTCTTTTAACATCATAAATTTAAATTTATTCATATTCGGGTTTAGGATTAAACTTTCACGATCATGTGTTTAATAAGAATTTGTAAAAAACTTGAAGCGTACCACCGGAATAAATCACCGAAAAATGGGTGCAGTGTAATAGTCAACTATGTTACAACATTCAACAGTTAAATGAGACTCTGCCACACTGAAATTTTTGATCATTTGACAATTAATTCGATATTAAACGAGAGATCCGCTGAATACAACGCCATAAAAATTCAGATCTGTGAATCAACACTTTTCCTTGTTTGGAGGATTTACGATGTCATACGTGCATACTCAATACATCAATAAAAAAAAGACGAAGACACATTTAAGAAAGCTACACTATTTCTTGAATGGGTGTAGCTTCCTCTATTTTAATCGAGCTCGGCTCAGACCTCGGTGGTAAATTGATTCGACACGGCACGCAGGAAAATTAGTACTGACCACAGAAACAAAATACTTAGGGGCAAGAATGGTGCAGAAAAACATATTTTCACAATTACCAACAGCTACTGGTACATCAGCTTGAATCTTCATGGTTCTTGCATGGATGAAATTAAGTCTTATGAAGAGAATTTCTTACATAGATAGAGATGGTTTATTCTAACAATTAATTATTATTTTGTCCATCGATAAGACCTGAAACTTGAGCTCACATCGTGTTGACACATTCAAAATTAGGTAGAAGGATTTTATGATGCCATGTAGTAGGAGCTGATTGATTAAAGGCGAAAGAAGCTTGTTAATATTCTACACGGTGGGGAATATGTTATGCAGCCAAGGAAATTCTACTATTTCACGTCACGGATAATGAGCATTCTACAAACCTTGATATCACTTAATAGCAATTTTCTCTCTTCAATTTAGTGGTACTCTATTTTATGTAGCTTCCTTTAGTCTTGACTACAGCCTGTAAACGCTTAAGAAAAAAAGAGAAGCACGCACTGTTTCTTGATCAATTTCAAGCCTCGCGCGAACAAGAGCTTGCTTCAGAGAATTCAAATTTTTGTGTGATAGCATGAGGTCTTGTCTCAAGGACCATACTGACTAACTTGTCCATTGAGTTTAGATCGGGCAGGGATGGAAGCTCAAATTCTTTGTTAATGAAGAAGGACAAATTGCTTATGCACCGAGCGTTGACACTTCTTGATGTGTGGGAATGAGCTCCGTCTTACTGAAAGGTGTAGATGCGGCCTTCAAAGAGCTGCTGAGCTTCAGCAAGCTCATTAATTATTATCGATAAATAACTATGAGTTAATTTTGGCACCTTTGAGCCTTTCCAAGGCTCAGAAACTGCACTTCAAACTATGTCTTTTTGGGCGTCTTGACTCTTGACGTCTGGAAAAGAGTTGTACAGATTTGGCAATGCTCGTCGAACTCATTGTAAGCACTCGGTCATTTCTGTGATCAAATTTTTCCTTGATAGGGAATAACTTTTCATTACTGAAGACAATCTCGGCCAGCAGCGAGTTATCTCTGAGAATTTGGATAGGCTTTCAAATTATCATCAATCATTTCTCTGCGGTTAAACATACTAAATTAAACTTTATTCTGCTGAGAAAATATCAAACTTTAGATTGACACAGTAGATATGCCAAAAATAATTGAAAAATCTTAAAAATTTAGGAAAACCCTTGGTTGCAATACATATTTTCCGCTCGTTAGTTTCTCTATAGCCGTACAACTTTACATGTATCACTAGGCAATACACAACGTGTATAGTTAGATTACAACGCTGATGTGGCTGGTGAGTAAAATGTCCAGGAAAAAGTTAGTGGGCCACTCCTGAAATACTGTCAAAAAAATCTGTTGCGAGCAGATTTCCAATGGTTTGCAATTTCGAGTGATTCACTGATTTTGGTTTGTCGTTGTCGAACATTTCCCCTCTGTGTGTTTACTTTCAATGCTTAGTTCCTAGAATACATTTGTTCGAAATTGCTTTACCACCAATGGCTGAGATTGAAAAATTTAACATAGATTGTTTCACTACAATACGACTGAGTTTTTCAAGCTGTAGTGAAAGTATTAGTATTAAACCACATACGTTTACATTCTAGTGATAACACACAGTTATTAAAAAATTTGCAGAGTTTTCAATTCAGAATAAAATTCCAGATTGCACATTTTGCACGGAGAGAACTTGAATGATTAAGTAATGTTTTCTACTAGTTTCTGAGTGCAACAACTGATATCCAAGAATATTTCAGGTGGCGAACACGGATAGTGTCACCTCAGGTATCATATGTTTAACGTACTCGTGGAAAATTTATTCCATGATTAAATTCACTTTTTATAATGAAACAGATACCTTTCAATGAAGTTCAGATAAATTTGAAATGTAGGGTTCATTAAAACGTGACTGCACTCGGAGAGCAGCCAATCAAGAGGCTGGGCGTATTCTAGAGGACACAGGGTGAGCACACTTCATTACCATACAGTGGAATGAGCTTATGTCATTAATAATATAATGTCAGTCGCTGGAATACTGAGTCAGAATAATATTTTCTATGCACAGAATATTCTTAATTGAGTGCACATCGAACATGAGGTGTCATTTACCATTCTATCACGTTAGCACAAACAAATTACTGACTATAACGCAATCTGCATGAATGTGATACAAAACCGATTTTATCAGCATAAGAGTAGCTTTCCGAAAAGTTTCATATCGTTTTGGAAAATTAAATTTTTCAATTTGAAAAATCAGCAGAGTTATTAAATTATAATACGTTGATACGGTCCCTAAGTTACGGTTACGTGTCTGAAACAACCAAGCGCTTTCATCCGGAAAGTACTCTATTTTTAGTACAAAATTAATGAAATCATCAAACGAACACGAAAGCATATCAACGTATCTTGTATTTTTAAACTCCCCATAGTACATTTCGATGTCACAACGCACCTGAGTTGACTGCAAGAAGTACAGTACCAAAAAGTTGCATGCTTGAAAATTGGAGATTGCCTCCAATTTGAAGGAAAATTTAAACTTGGAAAGAAACCACGTCCGTCGGCAAAGAGCCGACTCTTGTAGCAACCGAACGGATCAGTTGGTGAAAAGCTTCGCTAAGAAATACAGGCAAATTTTAAAACGTATTACCACAGGGTGCCGAATCTATTGCCAAGCAGAGCTGCAAAATCTGGTGAATGAAAATACGGTGATGCTCGCACCGCACTGGTATAAGATAGAGCTAAAATTTGCTCAGGCACTATTTTCATTTCGTTCAGTTCAGATTATCCAAAGCCGCTAAAGAAGCTTGTGACGCGGTTGCTGAGGCTGCCGAAAAAATTAGTGACTCCGAAACCGGATTGCCGAGCCGGAGCAGATCCTTCAGGGGTGTTGGGCCCTCCCACGAAATGAGGAGGCCGTCGTCTGAAATCCTGACGAACCTGTAAACGAAGAATTGTTAGCGATGAAAAACTTTCAAAGCATGCTTAAATTTGACAGTATGTCGTAATAAAAAGAAAACGATAGAATTATGACTACACATTTTTACCCGCCCTCTTCTAAAAAGACTGAGATATTAAAAAAAATTGACGTACTTTACTAATATTTTGGCTTTTATAATTCAGGAAATATAAATTGCTCCGAAATACTTGTACATCTATTTCTCCAGTACGATACAACCGTCATCATTCCAAATTATTTAGTCCCTGAATATGCAGAAACGCATTACTTTAATTTTTCAACTCGGCACCGTTCCTTAAAATACTAAAATTCCATTCTGAATGTTGCAATTTCGTTGCTTTATTTCTTAACAACCCCGAAGTCCGTTGGGAATATCACGCTCCAGCTACGTAAACTCGCCATTATTACGCGGTCAATATTACGCGGTCAAATTCTGCACTGCTATAAGGGTTAACCAAGTTGATTAACTCTTTTTAGCAATTAATTCTATAAGGGTTAATCAAATTGACATTCTTGAAGAATTGCCATTCCTGATCAGAAATGATCCACTTTAGTCTTAAATTTTTCTTGCCTGGTTCAAAACTAGGGTGAATATAAATGCAAGTACATAAAATATGAACGACTGTTTACGCAATATTTCGTTCATTCAAAAAAGAGGTTCTTAGAGGGTTGAAGGATTTTTTCAACAGATAGAAGCTTCATATGAATTATGTCCAGGCAGAACGAGGGAGAAATGTTTCGCATCGTGTGTTTCCGGAATGATGCGGCACTACCGGATGAGTTAATTCGACGCTACCAGGTACCAGCTACCAGCCACCAGCTCCCAGCTACCAGCCACCAGGTACCAGCTCCCAGCTCCCAGCTACCAGGTACCAGCTACCAGCCACCAGGTAC
>VOMN01085268.1:0-17781 GCA_014899125.1 Orchestia grillus
TCAGGACGAGCTTGGCGGCAGACTGAGGGTGTTCCTCCTGGAGCTCCTGCACCATCGCCCGCACTTGGGCATAATACGGTGCTGCAAATAATTAAAAAAACGGTGCATTATTTAAAAATTATTCAAAGGAATGTTACAGTGCAGTGCAGCAGTATTAATAATAGTATAAAAGACATTAAGTACTATTTTATATTTGCCAGCATACAAGATGCAGGTCTTAGAAAGTTCCACAATTAATAATTATAAATTAAATCAGTTGAAAGTGGTAGTAATTTGAGTTCTTTGATGATAGGCAAGTTTGAAAATTCATTAACCTGGCCACAAAAACAAAGTAATAGCATTAAAAAAAATTTCATTTCGATAGTTCCAAAAAGCAGCAATTATGGTTTCAACCCTAGAACAAAATATAATTGAAATTTTGTACACACTATTACTGACAATTTCTCTCCCTCATTACACTGGCTGGTGGTCACTAACGCGTGGATGAAACGATTATTTTTTTTTCACAAAAAACAGCCTCATAAAACAGGTGCATCTATGACACAGCACTAGAAAAACATAACTGCCACTTGGGAAAAAATTCGTGCATCACAGAACACAAACTATAACTGGCATTAGGAAACTAGGCACTAGGAAAAAGCGGCGGCACCCCAGTGTAGCCTCGGCGTGACGGCCGAAACATTCTAAGTGCATCTATGTAGGAAACAAATATGTGCATCACAGAGCACTAACCATAACTAGCATTAGAAAACAAATCTGTGCACCACAGAACACAAACCGTTATCTGTGTCATCGACTAGGACTATCTCATGGAGGAGGCGTGGAGCTGAGCGCAGCAGAACGGAGGTGATGGTGCGGCGCAGGGTGGGGAGGTCCTCTCGGTAGAAGCAAATGATGACGGATGTCGAAGGCAGAGATTGAGGATATTCCACACCCATGCACCTGCAGTACACACATTGCTCAAAACACACCTACACTCTCCCACATTTTTCCTCACACCAGTACAAGATAATGAAATTAAAGTCAAGACTAAGCAAACTTAATAAACAGAGGAAACTCGAAAAAATTCCCATTTTGACATCGTTCATAAGCTCGAAAATAATCACAAATCTAATGCACTAACATTTTAGATAAATACATTCTTTTCATTAACTTAACTAGAATTACCCAGATTTCCAATGTCTTGTGCAACATGTAGATATAATTTTCATCAAGATAATACCTACTATTAGACAAATATTCATCTACATAGATTGGTAAGCTAAAGCCATGAAACATGCATTGGCATTTCACTAGAAATTTTGAGAATCCATTCATAAAACCTAACGCAAATCTAAAACACGTTAAGCCAGAGAGAGGAACAAGGGAAATACAGTGTTTACCTTTTGTGTCGAGTGTCTGGAATGGTACGGTTGGGAGGAAGTCTAGATGAGATGAGGGTATTGAATGCATGAAGTTTGTACCCATCCTCCTTCATCTGAAAACAATACCAGCAAATAAGAACTCAGCATAGGATTGGCGTAATTAAGACCTGCATGATGTCAAGAGACCACTAATGAGCATTAAGTTTCAGGGAGAAACTGTTATAATCTAAGTTCCTAAAAACCAACTCAACACAGGACACAAATAAAAAATACCAGGTAATGAGGCAGTCAAAAACTACAAGATGACAAAGAACATGATTTCCAGATGCTCATTAGAATTAACAGCAGTGCACCTTTACTATTCAAGTCCCTGAAGAGCCATCAGGAAAAGTAGATTGACAACTTTAAATAACTCATAATTTATTATTAGTAGCAATACCAAGACTAGGCTTTCTTATCTAAAAAAAAGAGATAAATATTTCATATTGATAGGAACCCACCTGCTGTTCCTGGATGGTGTGGACCATTCCAATATCTGCCAGTCCCCCTGCATCTGTACTGCTCTCCCTAAGCCTGAAGTCAGCAAGCTGCTTCAGGTGCTGGAGCTTTAGGTTGTCCTTGAGGAACTGCAAGGCATTCTTTGCAGACTTATCAGGCTTGCCATGCTTGTGAGCAGCATAGGGGTTCTCTGACTCCACGCCATTCAGAGCATGAAGTAATGAATGCTTCTTTTTCAAATAGCGCTCTTTCTCCTTTCTTTGATACTCAGACTTCTCAGGATTATCTACACGTTTACTTTGTCTTGGAGCTTTGATGATGCGGCCATCAACAGCTATGTCGGCATCCAGCACTGGCCCAATTACTGGGTCAATCACAGGGTATGGGAGAGAAGATGATGGGGGAAGAAGAGTGTGTTTTGCAACATTTTCCCATACTTCCCCAGTTACAGCACTGCGCAGTTTTGCATTCTGAAAAAAAAATTCACTGGATCTTCTTGATGTCAAACACATACCATTTAACAAATTGCAAATAGTGTGACCCACCAGTGGTCACCCAGCAATAAGATTGAAACATCCAGGTGTGTCACACCACACTCCACGTGTTAATAAAGAGAAAACAAAATTTTATTCTCAGCACCCAAAAAATGATAGCACCAAATTTTTACTGCTGCTTAATAATGAAAACAATTTAGCCTTGGGTAAACGCTATCTACATATATTAAAAAAATGAAATTTATTCACTAGCATTAGTACATATAACCCATTTGTTATACATCTGTAATCATTCATCTCTGCTCTTATATTCCTGGGTCTGGATTATATATTGATAAATCCAATGTGTCTTTTATATAGTATTGCATATAATATGCAGAAAACATAATGAATTGAGGTCAATATTACTTCAAAATGAAGAACATTTTGCATGCATCTCACTTTTACTTGATGATACAAGTGGAAAAATTATTTAATTAATTTTTAATTAAGCAAATAATTTTTCATATGCATAAAATGTCATGAACCAAGAAATTAAGTACTACTGAATAGTATATTATAAGCCTAAAGGGTAAAATGATTAAATTGTACAAAATATACAAATGTGTAAAATAATTATAAATAGCAAAAATTTGAAAAACAGTGCAGCACTGACCTGCTGGCAGTAGCAATACAGGCACTGCAGCCCTGACCTGGTAAGTGTAGCAGTACAAGCACTGTAGCAATACAGGCACTGTAGCACTCACCTGATAACTGTAGCAGTACAAGCACTGTAGCAGTACAAGCACTGTAGCAGTACAAGCACTGTAGCACTGACCTTGTAACTGTAACTGTACAGCCACTGTAGCACTCACCTGGTAACTGTAGCAGTATAGGCCTTGTAGCACTCACCTGCTGAACTGATGAGTGGTACAGGTAGAGGATCACAATCCACGTGCAGGATGCCACAATTCCACCAAGCACAAAAGACTTGGTGCGAACAGCACCCATCTTCACATTATGATAAAACACATACAAAAATATATTCAAACACAAATGAAAACATTTAACTTCTTACTTAACTATTAACTGTAAAAAACATTTCAAAAATTACTGAAATAGAAAATAATGTAACACTTCCTAACATTTTCTCATTAAATTAGATTGGCAAACATTTTTCATCATAAGTCTATGATTAGAAATGAAAACATTTTCTAGTTTTTTAGCTTTGAAGACTTTTTTATTTCAATATCAATGATTCAATACCTGGTCAAATTTTTTATGTAGTAGAACTTTCAATTAATTTTTATATTAGGACCCCCATCACAGAAACATATTAAATGCAACTTTTCTATTGTATTTTTACCCATGTACTACAAACCTGAACATGAAATCTAGAGCAAAACAATACATTTTGAGATAATGATGATTTCATAACACTTTATGTTCTGCAATTGCGCTCCAACATTTATATGTGAAAAAACTTTCTTAATCAAACATTTTTTGCCTAACTAAACCTAACCTAACCTAACCTTACTTGGGTCTTGTGTAACTTGACTTAACCTAACATTCATTAACCCAATAACCCTATATTTTTTACTATTTAAGAATACAAAAATGCACAATTGTTGCCAAATTTTTGTGTTGGGGGTCCTAGAGTAAATACTAACCAACCTTTCTTTAAAAATCTAGGTTACAAGTAATGTGAAAAATTTTACCAGATACTAATTAATTAGATTAATGATTATTAATGTTAAACTTCTTATTCACATAAAATGTGACCACAAGAGAGCAAAATGAGGAAAAAACCATTTAGTATGAAGCAAACAAAATGAGAAATTTGTGCACAGTTATTACACTAGATTCCCAGCACAGCAAATTAAAAATAAAAAGAATTAAAATACAGAAGAAATATCAAAGAAGGTATGAAAATAGAAAGAAGCAAAGTGGGCACAGAAGTTAGAAATCTCTAAGACCTTTCTATAGCTGATGTAACCTAAAGGTGCTCTTCTGGGGTCACCAGTCCCAATAGCATAGGATAGAAAAACCTAACATAATTGTGCTCCTTATCCTATGCCCCCTGAGTATATATTAGATATTATCTATATTATTGAGACAAATAAATATACAGACCTACAAAATCAGCTCCATGATAATTTTAGGTCCAATGATAACAAGTACAGGCTATTTTGAAATGTTAAATCAAATTTACCAAATAGTTGTCAAAACATAATAAAATTATATATATATATTTTTCATTTGAATTTACTTCACAATATTTACTTTATATTCTGATTTTCATGTCTCAAATATTACAAATAATTTCAATCATTTTGTGAATAAAAGCTTTAGCTTTTTTTGAATTTTGTTTGGAATTTCACTCTACCTAAAATAAACAGCAGTGTTTAATTTCTATTGGTCCACCACCATACATTGAAAAGTTAAAATGAATAGATTGTACAATATTCTTCAATTTTGTGTTACATATATGTTAAATTTTGATGAAAGTTCAAAGTTTTATGAAATAATAATTTATAAGTTTATAAAAAATTACCATAACTATTCAGCAGAGAAGTGAGCTAACTACCTAAACAGCACCGGCCCTATAATTAAGATGACCTAAAAGCATAAAATACAGGGGTTGCAGACATGATTCGAAGTTAAAACTTGTAATTATAGGCTGTTAACTATCCAATTATGAGCAAAACATTGATACCCATGGAGAATATAAACATTACTGAAAACGTATTTTCTTGACCCATCAACATCTGTTAATCACGTTCATGTAGCCCGCTAGAACGTTATCTCTATTAATTTGATAGCTTATTTCATCGCACGTCAAGAGGTAACACTATAGATGTTCCAAATTTTGTGGTAGAAAATTAGTTGAATATCGTTTTATTGGCATAACGTTTTTATGAAATTTTGTCCAAAAAAAATATGGACCCAATATGAACCCTGCAGTTCAATATAAAAACAGTGCGACCTTGATGACGTGGGGAAATCCAGGCATCGGCTAGGAGCAACGCTAAAATTTCCTCGACCGACTTAATGATCCCCACGAAATAATAAAGACACGAAACTCGGGCCGAAGGACAGGAAGTGGCGACTCGCTTCAATAATTGAGAACGGAAGGTGACTCAAGTCGTCCCTGTGAAAGCAGCTTATGGCAAGTCAGGATGTGTCTCTTGTCACTTGTGAACGAAAGCTTCGCTGGTGGATAAAAAACTTAAAAAGAGTAAAGACAATTTGCATCACATTTGTGGAATTAAATTCATCTTAGACCCTTCAATGTTAAATGTGCATTTTTTGTGGTTGCGTTTTTATGTTCATTATGCACCTACTACTTGTGTATCGGCTTGTGAAATGAATTGTTTTGAATAATTTTCCGGGCAAATAGAAACCTGTTCAAATTTGTATTAGATCTTAATCAATATACGTGTAGCATATTGATAATTAAACTGGTAAAAGTGTCTCATTTCAAAATATTATTGCATGCTAAATGTAAGTTGAAGCCTTAAAAATAATTTTAAAAAAGTAGGTGTAGAGTTAATGTGGGAAAAAAAATGAGAATAAAAAACACTTTTTGAATAACAAAAAATCTCAAGTTTCAAACTTATCTGAATTAAAAAAAGTTTTGTCTATCTGTTTCCTGTATCTCTTTTCTTTTGTTTGACAGTAGATAAATTATTCTGAAAAATATTTCTTTTTCTTCTACCTTAATGTGAAGTGGGTGAACTGTATTTTCTGTGTTTAGTAGAGGTGTGTATGTAAATGTTAAACAATGTTAGCTTTGGTGAATGTTCCTAAATTTTTATGAAGCTTGCATCACTATAATGTTTTAATATGAAAACAGTTTGAATATTTGGAATATACCTTTTTTTGTTCTGAGATACCTCTTAAAAATGTTTTTGCTACTCAAAAAAATCCCATCCAATGATGTCAAAATGAAGTCTATACAAAGAATAGAACTTGGTGCAAGTGGCTGCAGTAAAGCAATTATTTACCACTTAAATAGCTTTGTCAGCAATTTTATGATGCTAATGAATATTCATTTTTATGAAGGTAATAAAAAAAGTGTAATTTCTATTTTGTTAACTTTTTTGAAATATTGGTATAGTTTTAATTTTTTTGTCATATCAAATATTTGTTTTAATGTTCTGAAACAGTTTATCAAACAAATTTATATTTGATGCAATAAAAAATGTTACTGTTGAAAGTATTGATTTTATTGCTACTTATTAATTTTACAAAGTAATGAGACATTTAGGTGTAGCTCATATTGCATCATTTGAATATAGTATCTAATGGTTTAATATTGTACAGAAGCAGTAAATTTATTCCAAATCTAAAGAAGAAAAAACACACCTATGTTACATAGATACTTAAATGAATAGAAATATTGTTAAAAATATAAAAATCAATATAATAAAAATAGATAGATATGCAACACTTCTGAATTTCTCATATAAATGATTTGACCATACATTGGATGTTGCAAACCTCTTTAAACAAACCTCAACATCTGAACTAAGATATGAAATCTAAAAAGTATGAATGCATTTAATTTTTAAATCTAACATCTAAATGTCTGAACAGCTCTTCCATCCTGTCACAAACACAAGTGGCCATATTTTTTGGATGTTTCTTAATGAAGTATTTCCAGAGTTGCTACAAGATATCCTCTTAGCAAACCATAGAAAAATGTGGTTCCAGGATAATAGTGCTCCGGCACACTCGGTAATAGTGTTTCGGCACACTTCGTAATAGTGCTTCGGCCCACTTGGTAATAGTGCTTTGGCACACTTGGTAATAGTGCTTTGTCACACTTGGTAATAGTGCTTTGGCACGCTTGGTAATAGTGCTCCCGCACACTTTGTAATAGTGCTCCCAAACACTTTGTAATAGTGCTCCCGCACACTTTGTAATAGTGCTCCCGCACACTTCGTAATAGTGCTCCCGCACACCTTGTAATAGTGCTCCCGCACACTTTGTAATAGTGCTCTGGCACACTTCGTAATAGTGCTCCAACACTTCCTAATAGTGCTCCAGCACACTTTGTAATAGTGCTTCGGCACACTTTGTAATAGTGCTCCGGCACACTTTGTAATAGTGCTCCGGCACACTTCATAATTGTTGTTAGGCAGTTTTTCAATGATTGGTATTCAAACTGTCAAATTGGTTGCGGCAAACCCATCTCCTAGCCACTAAAACCTCCTTACATGATGCCTCTAGATTTCTACTTTAGGGGATGCCTGAAGAGTTTGGTGTATGAAACACCAGTTCTGTCTAAAAAAAAACTCATCAGCAGGATTATTGATGTCTATGCAACAATTACAAAAATTTCTTGTGTCTTTGTATGAGTTTGGCAATTATTGTCCAGGCTGTTAAAAATTTAAAGACCTACTGTAAATCATAAACCTTGCACTGGTAACCTCAGGTATCTCATACCCCATAACTTACTTTTCTATTTTTTCCCTATGGATTTAGACCAAGAGTCTCTCCTTCATAGCCTTAGATTTAAGGTAACCATTCCAGGGTTAACTTAACTTCAAACTATGCCTTGTTCATTCATCATGATGAACTTGTTCTGACTTTGATTTATTATTTTCCTTCCAACACTCTTTCCAAAATCTGAAAATTTTTAACTAAGCATTTCTGGACATGCCTTCATGGAGTAAACAGTGTTTATTTTGCCAAAACAAACCTTCTGTTGAAGTTTGTTTCAAGAATTCTGAAACCCTTGTACATAGAAAAGTAGTAAACTCTATTGTCAAAATTTCATGTACAAAAAATTTGATGTAGGGTGCTACTTTAGGTGCTTCGGTCCTCATCATGCAATGTGGGAGGATTGTCCTGAAGGGCTCTAGTCTTAGTCTTGGTTTACATCTGAATTGACTGAACTTTAAGCCACAATTATTTGAAACAAATGATTATTTTTTTCTAATATATATATATATATTAGGGAGAGATACAGAAATGGGACATATGTCGTAAATACCAAGAAGTTTAAACCCATAGTGCAGAACCTGCTATTTCTATGTGCAGGGAAGACACTTGTGTATAGATTTCATGTTTTCTGCAGTCTATTCTAAATGTTTCCTTCTTCTCTTTGCTCATTATATATCACATTCCAAGTAAATATGTCTAAACTAAGAAATAGTCTAATCTAATTAAATGAACTAATCATTGGCCAACTCCATATGTGGAGCAAATGCTTTATATGATTTTAAACAAGATGTAACTCAAGGCTCAGTAATTCTATTTTCACCAAGGTATTTGAAAATATGAGTTCACAATTTAACAGATTAATACAAACCATTTACTGCTGGCATGAAAGTTTCCAGCTGTCACCAGTATTCAAAGAATTTATTACGCACTAATATGAGGAACCCATGTGAGCATTCTATCATAAATTCCTGAGATGACATCCTGCTGCTAAAAGTTCTTCAGAATGTAGCTTTTTCATCCTTCATTCAAAATAAATATTCCATTAATAACATACCTTTATATTATTATTCATTTGGCCAATGTTATTTAACCAATATTGCTTTAATTTAAATGTGTAGTGTCTGTTAAAGATGAATTATGTTTAATTTTTGCAGATCATTTTTATTGTACATTCATAATTAGTTCTAGTGAGTGATGCATCAGTAATCAGGAATTGGTCAGCAACTTCATGCTGAGAGTGTTTTATAACAATGACTTCCAATAGAAGATTAGCAGTTTGTCTGCTTTCTTCCTGTGCTGTGCTGGTCATTCTGCATACTGTGGAGACAAAGAGTGCCCTGCCATTCAAAGGTGATGCCATTGACACCAGTAAGTATTACCACAGTGATGAGATATATAGCATTGCCAAGTCATTGAAAGCGTCCTTCCCCAAGTTGGTGGACTTCTACAGTGTCGGAAAGTCGGTGAAGCAGCGAGAGCTGCTTGTGATCAAAATCAGCAAAAATGTCACAAGTAGGGACCTTGGTGAGCCCATGTTCAAGTATGTGGCCAACATGCATGGTGATGAAGCTATTGGCCGACAACTTGTGATCTACCTTGCTCAATATTTAATTGGTAACTATGGTAAAGATGAAAGAGTCACAAAGTTAGTGGATACTACAGAAATTCATCTGATGCCTTCAATGAATCCCGATGGATTTGAGCTTGCTAAGGTGAGTGGTGAGCAGTACTTGCCAAAATTTCATTGAAGGGTTGCAATTTTGTTTATTCATTCTTGTTTTAAATTTGTTGTATGAATATAGTCAAGCATTTTATTTGCCATATAATAACCTTTTAACATTTTTACAGTAGGCTTGATACATATTCTTTATTTCATTCACACTCATGGCTACTTATTTTCTCCAATTAAATTTAAATTTCTGATCCTTGACTGATGTTCATCTCTTTTATATTTCCTTATTTAGGAAGGCAAGTGCAACTACATGTTTGGTCAGCCTGGAATTGGCCGTGAAAACGCCAACAAAGTGGATTTGAACCGCGATTTCCCATCACAATGGACGGATCTCTCTACGGCAGACCCTGGAGCTCTGCTCGAGAGTCGGCAGCCTGAGACTGCTGCTGTCATGACTTGGATCCTGAACAACCCTTTCGTGCTCTCAGGCAACCTGCACGGCGGCTCTGTGGTGGCAAGCTACCCTTTTGACGACTCAAAGTGAGTGTATTGAGAACTGAGTTGTAACAACTCATCATTGTAAGAGCTACTTGTCACACATGGTTAATTAAAATGTGATAACAAAGCATTCTTTTATGAGAGAGCTATAGTTTTGAATCTTCAATCAGATTATTATGTCAATTATAATCTATTTTGTATAGGCACACTTTTAATGTTACCCCATAAACTCATTGTTCATTTTTTTTATTTTATAACTAGTTATATTCTCAGATAACTCTTGCATTAAACATACCTGTGCAAAGATTTCAGCATGGGCTGTATGCAAGATTTGAGTGTTGTGGATGTGTTATTTGATGATCTTATGTTTTTTCTACAGTTTTCTCATTGATTTATGCCCATGAGAGACATCAGTTACTTTGCTTTAAGGTCAAAAGTTCAGCTAAATCTTAATCAGCTGTTACTCTCCTATTTGTTTGAGAGAAGCAGACACATGGCAATGCTTGGTGTTGAGAAAGTGCAACCATATGCCAAGGTAGATGGTATATATGTATTTCCTAGAAATGCACATATTGTAATGTGAAATTTTGCTGAAAATTTGTGTATAAGTAGATATTCATCCATCAATTTTTAAGAGTAACCATATTTCTATATTACTAAAGTGCAAAAAAACAATAAATAACAATTTATTGCTATTAAAAATAAACATCGCTAGCTAATTTGGACATTTTTTTAACCCCCAGCCAAAATTTTTCAGTTTGTATGTCTGTCTAGCTTCAAGATCCTTATAATATTCATTCATGTTGTTGATCATTTGTTGATCATACACCATCTGAATAGCACCATGGTGCATGAGGCACTCATATTTTTATAAGTCAACTTATTTCATAATTTAGTGCAGGCACATTGAGCACACACTAGCACAGCAGTAACTACTCTTGAGAACTGTGGTTGTCATCTCCCTTGCCTTGAGCAGGTCTCACGTGATATCCGGCAAATACAGCGCTGCCCCAGACGACGCCATGTTCAGGCACCTGGCCCGCACCTATGCCAAGAACCACGCGTTTATGGCAGATCACTCGTCTTGCCCTGGGGACGACTTCCAAGGAGGCATCACAAATGGTGCTCAATGGTATGACGTGTCTGGTGAGTGTAAACTAATTCATTTTCTGTGAATCAAATAGAGTTGGGTATAATCTTCAATATTCATTTAATCATCATTTTAAAATGTCGTTGTCATGAAGATTTGTTTAGGGTGATAATTTCTCACTCTGATATGGATATAATTTTGAAGTATAACATGAGTTACATATCATAGGATTGATTGCATGTGGTCATTGATATGAAAATGTAAATTTATAACCTGGTATACCCCAGTACCTTCAAGACAGTTTATCTTCCTACCTTTAAATTTGTTATCTTTTTGCTGGGCATGTGCTGTGCCTACTCCTCAGGCATGTGCTCTATAATGAACAGCTTCCTGGAAATATAGTCCTTTATTATCAATGATGCTCTTTATTCTGAACTGAAACTTCTGTTTTCAACAATCCCTCATGATAACATTGTGAGAAATTCTTATACTAGATATTAGGAAATAACTACCAGCTTGTAATTACCAAGGAAATGCATGCTACACATCGAGCATTGTACATGTTGTGTAGGTGGCATGGAAGACTTCAACTACATGTTCGGGTCGTGCTTCGAGGTGACATTCGAATTGTCGTGCTGCAAGTACCCCACTGCCGATCAGCTGGACCAAGAGTGGCACAACAACAGGGAAGCGATGATCGCCTACCTCGAACAGGTGCACCTTGGCGTCAAAGGTATGCTGGGTGCTGTCCTGCAGCATGGAACTGTCTTTTGTTGGCAGCATTCAATTCTAGTAGACAAATGATATTAAATTCTTAAGATGTCCTCTTACTTACAGTAACTTTAACAAGAAGTGTTATTTTCGGTATCACTGATATGGACTGCCTTCTCCTGCAGTGTCGTTATTAGTTTAGGAATACGGACCCGGTGATCGTTTCCTATCTGAATCCTTAAGAGCGTGACAGAGAGCCAGACGGACCAACCAAGCAATGAACTGAGTATTAGTATCATATATAGTGGGATAGCGGGGATGATGGCATTTTATGGAGGAACTCGTGCACAGTTGTGCTCTCTAACTTCTTTGCAAGATGAATTTGAATTGCTTCTATTTTTGTAGGGTTTTCAGCTACAGACAGGGAACACTTGAGATGCAGACCTTATGTTGCACCTAAGTTAAATCACAGAAATTTATTCCAATTTTTCAATACATTATAAACTTGTACATATAATTACTTGGGCATTGAATTGAATATAATCAGGAAAAAGGTATTAGTTGGGAATTAGGAATGAGTAAGTTCGTTTACATTAAGATGAATTTATTTGATAATAAGTCATGAAATTATCAGTATTAACAAATGATTTTATAATGTGTATTGTGGTTTAAATTAATTTCATTGCATTATGCTCTCGCTTCCTGATTGTCGTGCATGTGTATAAAATGAATACTTTGCTTAGGTGGCATTCCACGGTCTGAATTTTTTGAGGTTACAAGGCATCAAATATACCGTGGAATTGTATGTTGATCGATTTTTTTTTTCATTTGAGGCTGGGGCCTCTGGGGCGTGGCTCTCAAGTGCCTATGTCCACTGAACAGCTACCACTCATTTAATATTAGCCTTTTATGCCCTGAGTTTATCTCCCGTAGTACCCTAACCTTTTTCTTCGTTTCGTGTGTGCTGTTTTTAATTTAGATAAAATTAGTGGATCAACTGTGAAAAAGGCTTCACAGGTTAGGTTTGTTGAGAGATGTTCAAAGGTGAATTTAAGCCCATTAACGCTTGTAAAATTAAAAGTAATGTGTGACTACGTTTAAGTTACACTACGCTGTAAAAAATTGAAGTTAAACTCCTCAATTCAGTGATGATATGTCTCCAATTCTGATGTCTATTTCACGCAGGCGTGATCCGGGACAAGTCGGACGGGACGGCGCTGGAGGGGGCGAGCGTGGGGGTGCGCTCTGTGAACCACACGGTCCTCTCCAGCAAGCGGGGCGAGTTCTGGCGGCTGCTGCTGCCCGGCAACTACACGCTCTTCGCCCAGCTGTCCGGGTGTGTGGACACGCTCTGACGTCGTGCTCTTTCTTCTCTTTCTCTCAAATAGAGCAAACTTGAATGCAAGGAAAAACACAACAGCTTTACTAGGGACTTCTTTTGTGGAGTGTTGCCCAGACCCGACTGTGTTGAAGTAACCAAAGGGTTTTTGTTTTAGAGTAAATGTGCAGTAAATTTGTGTTTTCTAACTTACTCTGCGACTTCCTCTATTGGTATTTCCTGTGTGCATTTTGATTAACTTCTTTTGTTCAAAATCGTGAGTGTTCTGTTTAATGATTCTTTTGGATAAAAGTTCTTTAATTATGAAAGATAGAGGGACGCTCGTCTCGTTACCGACAATGCAGCATAACCCGATGTTCCTTGACAGCTACAAGCTCCATGAGGAGCCCATCGAAGTCCGTGCTGGAGAGACCGCTGTCGTCGACATTCTGCTCGAGAAAGACACTAAAGGTGAGACTTGTTAATCCACTCATTCGAACACTCGAGCTCGATGCGAAAATTTCTATCCTCCTTCCAGACGAAACAACTCTTCAATAATAAACTCAGCAAGCAATGCATTAGATCTTAAAGTTCTGGAATCCTAGCACACATAGAGAAAATCGACGTTATATTCAGACCTTGCCTGAGTAGAGTTACCTGACATTTGACTTGAAGCATCTGGCCAAAGTTTGTGCAATGTTTTTGTTACTCGCGGATTGACTGCGTAGGAACCATCTTTTTTATCTTAGTCTTTGCTTTCTTATTTTAGTACCGTGTATTTTTACCACTGCAAGTTATGTAATTTACATTACATATTTTCATATTTATTAATCCTCTGTCTACCAAGCAGGTTCATTGGGCCTATTTCAGTTGTTCCTGTTGCTCTTTCCGACAGCCTGTATTAGTCTCATCTGAGTTCTTGTGATTTAGGTTGAAGTATGAATAATAATGAGTTATAAGAAAAACTAGTAGACGCGCCCCGCCAAAGGTGGCGGGACAAATGACGTTGATTATGTAGCGCCGTCAAAAGACGCAAGGTGCCTTCTAATTCACAGTAACTCTGACATGAAATATTCTTATTTTCAGTATCGCTGATACGGACTGCCTTCTCTGACAGTCTCGCTATTAGTTTAAAAATGCGGACCAAGAATTTTCTCTCATTTAAAAATCCTTAAGATCGTAACAGAAACGGACGGACCAAGCAAGCAAGCAACACCGGGCTGTTATTATATAGTGGGATATTGGCATCATTGGATCCCGCTGGTGATTGATGTACGTTTACTTTGGAAGACCGAGGGCTAATGGTCCCAACTCGAGGCTTGGTATTTCCTCCTGGGCAGGTTTTTTGCATCTCCTGGTCAGGTCTTCGGGATTTGTTGGACTTGAGTTCAAAGGGAAAATTGAGAGGGACATTTCTATAGAAAATTTCAAACTTTAAAATTTTGAGGTTCTTACTTCTTATTTTGGAAGATAAAGTTTGGACCAGCTGCTGAAGTGGCAGGCTTCTTGGCAAGGTTTTTCCTCGAGTAAATTTTATTTTTCATTGCGTTTGAATGGCTGTTTTTGTGAAAAACTTTTTATCTACATCATTTATTTGGCGGCTTTGTTGCTTCATTAATGTCGTTTCTAATGACGATCAAATTTAAACTAAATTTTTTAGTAAGATAGTCATAAAATGTGTGGGTGGGGTGAGGGAGGTGTGGGTGGGGTGAGGGAGGTGCGGGTGTAATGAAGATCTTGTCACTAGGGCGTGAGCTGCAAGGGGCTGCCGAGGTCATCCAAGGGGGCGGTCCCCCTCAGCTGCTGGTCCCCATCAAGCCCCCCACGGACGAGCCGTGGACCCCCACCCTGCCTGAGCACGAGGGGTTCACCACAGAGCCCCAGTTTGTGTGAGTACAAAGCGGGCGGTTGTGTCTCTGTTTTGGAGGCCCAAGTGTGGATCTCTCATCAGTGAGCTAATTCCAGGGTACGTTGATGAATTCACGTTATACCTGGTAATTTAGGCCATTACTCTGAAAAGGAAATGTACATGAATACGGTAGAATTGCAGTAAATGTGCTAAACTGAGTTTTGCTGCGGAAATGGCCTTTTCAGGCCAGTTGAGATGCATGTGCTAGATTATTCAATGTCATGAACTCTATAACAACCTTATTATTTTTGCGATATGGCTGCATTCAGCTTTGTGTGTGCGATGAGACTGCATCTCTCTTCCTCTAAAAAACTGGAAGCATCCTCATAGAACAGGACTTAATTTTCCTTTTCGTCAATGAAGGGTTAACTTGGTGACGGTGTCTGTGCAGGTACCACCACTACCCGGAGCTGGAAACCTTCCTCAAGTCGCTGACGACCCGCTTCCCCTCGCTGACGAAGCTCTACAGCGTCGGCAAGAGCGTGCAGGGGAGGGAGCTCTACGTCCTCGAGATATCAGACAACCCTGGCGTGCACGAGCCTGGTGAGGCGGGCTGCGGATGTGCTCCCTCTTTAACGGCGGAATTAGTTTGGCGCCAAGGCTACATTTAGCTTTGAGCGAAAAACTAACTGCAACCTTACGGATATGTGCAATAACTTTGCGTTTACCTGATAACTAAAAACTAGCAGATCCTTATGCGACAGGACCATGTGGTCCTCTGGGGCGTTAAAGGATGAAGCCTTAGCGGCATGGCGTGCCAAATGTGGCACATATACTGTTGATCTTAATATCTATTTTTTCAATCCGAGATTACCTTAGCTTTAGCTGGGCCTTCGAGACTTCTATCTTTCGTGGCCCCTTTGCTTCTTTCCATTTTCATGCCTTCTTCGTTGATTATTCTTTATATTTGTTCCTCTACTATAACTTGTTGCTTTTATGTGCAGGGAATCTTGTGCATAGATTCCTTATTTTTCTTCATGTGTAAGCTTATAAACCAAATTATCTCTCTGACGATGACGATGAACTGATCTCTCTAAACTGAGAGACGTGCCTCGCGACATGGTCGGTCTTAGCCATACAGGCGATAGAAAATCTGCAGCACTGCTAGGTATTACTTCTGGCACGTAGTGAATTTTTCCCTTAAATGAATAAAACTGAAAAGGTTTTTTTTTGAGTGCTGTTATTGTCAATATGACTGTTACCCGTGTTATGACATGTGCGTTCGAAAAAGTTTATTTTTGTTATCATCCATCTCTGCTCAGTTATTGCGTATCCTGGGGAAGTAAAGTGCTGCATTATTCATTTAGTGAAGAGCTTAGAAAACGCTCCACAAAGGAAGAAAATATGGACTAGGATTTGTATTTTGATGTAAAAAAGTTTGCTATGCAAGAATGGTTATCTCGGCACTTGAGGAAGAAGCCGTAAAACGGGCCATTGTTCACGTGATATGTGCATCAGACTGCATGGATTCACAGTTGATTTAATGTTTTACTTCCCTATATATAACGTGTGAAGGTAAGTTCAAAATACCTAACGTAGAACGTGCAAGTTTGCAAAGCTGCTGCAAAAGCTAAGCTTTTCTTCTTAGTCGAGTGGGAGTCAGGCCTGTTGATGGAGCTAGTCGTTCAGGAGATGTTGAATGTTTTCTGCTCTTTTGTGGCAGGCGAGCCTGAGTTTAAGTATGTGGGCAACATGCACGGCAACGAAGCCGTCGGGCGTGAATTGCTGCTGCTGCTGTCCCAGTACCTGCTGGAGGGCTACGGCAAGAGTGAGAGGGTCACGGCCCTCGTCAACCACACCAGGATCCACATCATGCCCTCGATGAACCCCGACGGCTTCGAGATGTCAACTGAAGGTAACCTGCTTGTCCACAGCCTGCGCATAGGCCGCTCTTGAAGGGCGTTGAGTGTCTTGATAGAAGTCGCTCTTGAAGGAAGAAGGTATCGAATGTCACGGTGTAAGTCGCACCTGGAACAATAGGTTTTTGAATGTCATGATACAAAGTCGCTGCTGGAAGAACCTGGTGTTGAATGTCATGGTATGAGTGGCTCTTTTTTTATTGTCTTGGTATAAGTCGCTCCTGAAAGAAGAGGGTGTTGAATAGCGTTGTATCAGACGCTCTTGGAAGAACTGGGTGTTGAATGTCATATTATTAGCTAGGCTTGAAAAAACAGTGTTGTGCGTCACTGTTACGAACAAGCTTAGAAATTTATACTTAGTTTCGCGAGTTATTTACTCAATTACCTTCAGTGCAGTGCAGTTTTCTTGGTTATGGTCGAGTCATTTCTTGTATGTTGTCTTTATTAGGCAAGGCAATATGCAGCAAAATTCTCCTACAACAAGATTTCTGGAGTGAACCTGAGATAATCTTACAGGGGACGCAGCGGGCATTGAAGGGCGGGCCAACGCCAATAATGTCGACCTCAACAGGAACTTCCCTGACCAGCACCTGGAGAGCTGGGTGAGTCGCCCAGCTTTAGTTCTCGTATGGAATGCACTCAATAGTGAAATGTGAGCTAGCACCAGAGCTCTGTCGAGTTTTGTTGGCAGGAAGAGAGGTCTGTGAGGTTTTCTAGAGCTTCTTGTACAAGTTAACGGATGCTTTGCATCGGCAGCAGCTCAGTTTTGATCTTTGATCTTATTTTGATCTTAGTCCCAGAATTACGCCCTGGTCTCATGCCTGTGTTCTGTCATCAATTCCCATAGTTACACCCTCGTCTCATGCCTGTGTTATGTCATCAATTCCCATAGTGCTCCCCAACCCTCGAGCTACTCCGTCAAAAGCACCCTCAAGCAC
>VOMN01085278.1:0-27586 GCA_014899125.1 Orchestia grillus
TTCATGACGTTACGAATACTTATTTGACCCACTGTAGTTCAAATTACGAGCAGTGTTCCTTGGTATTACCAAAAAATTAACAGTTCCGCAAAAGCATCTCATACATAAATGAAGTTTACATTAAGTTTACAGAAACTCTACGGACTTTTCAACGTATATTTAAAGCAGGCGGCATCGCTCTGACAATGATTTCTAATGCCTCGCTCACAGAACATAGTCTTTCCTTAAACCTTCCTCAACTAAGGATGATGTCCACACGTAGGTTGTGCACAGCGTCGCAGCTCGTATTCTCATGGAAGAGCATGGCTGTCACAGGTTCATAGATTATTGCTCTCGCATGCCATCGTATAACGTGAATGCAACTGAGACCGGAAAAGAAAAATCGAGAGGCACAAATACGTCATTTACTCAAGATAGGAAAGACACAATAAATCTTACGTAACAGGCAAAAATTACGTACCTGATAACGACTTTTTTGTCTGTGAGTTATTTAAGTACAATGGAATACAAATATTACATCATCCACTATATATATGCCAGTTCCCTAATTCTCACATGAAACTTTATTTGTAGCTTTTTCAATTTCCCTAGAAAATAATCTTGCGTTATCTTCTTGAGTATTTCCTACAGCTTGTTTCCGAGTCAACTCTGAACCCCTTCATGTTGGTTGCAGCAAAGTTACTACAAGATTTTTCCTTTCGTTTTTCTTTCAAGAAAGGCAATTAACGGTAATTTTGCATGTTAATTTACTCTTCTGTCTATGTGATGATGTAAGGGTGGGTAATGTTGTTCTAAGTTTTCGAACTTATTTGTAAAACCAAAACATTTTTTAATTTTTCTATAACTTCACTTCACAAGTTAGACCATTTGATTTTGTTGTATACATGGTGTTGAAGCCATAAGTAAGAACATACATAAATATACGTTCTAGCTGAACACATAAGCATTACTGTAAATAACCAGAAACCAAAGAGAGGCGTCTGCTAAAGGTACAAATTTGGAATGCTACTCCAACTGCTTTGATAATTTCAGAAATCATATCAGTGTTTCTCATCATTAGTGTAATTAACGCATGCACTATTTAAGAAATTTATACTCGCTTTGAGCTCTCTAACAGTTTACATATGCGTGTGACAAAATATGTGACAGAGCTACAGTATGTAACTTAACGGGGTCGCTCTATAGGCTCGAATAATGCACAGATTTAAATCCTAGTGGCATTCACTGGAGGTCAGGAGAGGGAGCACCGAGGCTTCTTTTCCTGCAGGCGAGGCACTGCCAGCGCACGCCTCACCTGCTCACACGAGGCTTGAAAAGTCTAAAAATTTCCCCTGGTTTCTTCCCTTTGTTCTAAAGTTCACGAATACCTTCACTGATTTTGCCCATAATTACTAAATATCGAAAATAAGGATTTGAAAAAAACATATTCATTATACGTATTATGACACTAAGGTAAAATTTAGCCAATGTTTCTCAAAATTTTCTATTACTACGTTATTTAATGATATTAAAAAGCGTCCACACCTCCTTGCTCACCCTGTTCAAGGAATCCCACGATGTTTTTGGTTGATATTTAACTCAACGGGCTAATCACTACTTCGCCCTGTACCAGCTAGTGAATTGAGAATCACCAATGAAAGTCTCAACGTGCCGTAATGACTTATATTTGAGGTTGCAGTCTTAAATCTTGAAAACCCGACTTGTGCCATGTTTTGTGTGCGACTGATTTCTGAATATACGAGTTTTCTTTTCTTTTCTTTCTTTCATTTCTGTACATCTGCTACCCTCTTGACATACTGGGACCGGATGATACATCCACCGAGTGTTGGTATTCCTCTTGACATACTGGGACCGGATGATACATCCACCGTGCGTTAGTATTCCTCTTGACATACTGGACCGGATGATACATCCACCGTGCGTTAGTATTCCTCTTATTGAAAAGTTCGCAACGAAGTTTTTGTGGATTTCTCTCAACGACTAGAGTCCAAAACATTCCACGCGAATGAAGCACAGGTCAAGTCAAGTTATAATTGATGGTATCGAATGTGATACGACTGATAAAATGTGCGTGTCCTGATAAGAATGGAGAAGGACGTGTTTTCTCGCAGTGGGTTTAGTTCTTATAGAGTATCGTGCACGCCAGTTGCGGTCATTCATAGAGCAAAACAAATTGAGTTAAATGAAACCGCGCAAACAAAAATAAACTGTAGCTAGGCGAAGCAAACTACTTATGACAATAACAGTACAAAACAAAAACCTGTCATGTACATTTTTGGATAAAAAAGTGTACACATTTACGTATTTCATCTGTGTGAACTATATTTGTTTTGATTTATATATTTTAAGCGAACAAAAACAAAAGTGAAAAGAAGAATATAGCAATATTGAAGCTGTTGAATGTCATCTCGGAGGAAAAATTGTAATTCATAATTTTCTCTGGAAAAAAATGACCCGAAAAATATTTTATGGGAGCCTTTTGTTGCTGCTGGTGCATCATCTATCACTTGGGTTGTTTGTAGCCATCCACATCGAGGGGTCGAGGCTGAGTGGACCTTCGTCCATCAGACACCGCACTCGCACACCTCAAATTAATGACCAGGAGCGAAACAGGAACTCTGAGCCGCCACAGCAAAATCAATTTGTTCTATTCAAACTGGCGAACCATAAACAAAGGACAACTATAAATAAGTTCAACGGAAGATCTATGAAAAGCGTTCCGGACGGATCGTTGAATGATTCATCAAATGCATCGGTTACAACTTCAAAAGATGAACCAACTAACATAGTGTCCAGTGCACCGAAATCTAGATACTCAGGTGAAGAGGTAAAAGTTGTATCAGATGCATCCTTACCTGAAATGGTAGAATTTCTTCCTTTGTTTATAGAAGCTAAAAATGAATCGCAACCATCGAACGTCAATGAAACCAATTTAAACTCTTCAGTTGGTCTTAGTGTTCATCCAGTGGAATGTGATGGAATGATGAGACAAAACGAAAACGAAGAACACAACATTGTAACGAAACTCCGTGCAATAACTAATACCTTTTCTGGTGGTAAAGTCAAGCCAAGTACGCATGAGTCAACCTTAATTTTATCTGAGAATTCAGAAACGACCTCCAGAGAATTTATCCCTTTATCCTGTGACGCAATATTTGATTTCGGGGGAAAAGAGATGATGAGAAAGGTACCTTTGTCTTCAAAAAATTTCCAAGCGAATAATTCTAATTCGAACTTCACGGAAGCTCAGAAAAATAATGAACACAATGCGCTTGGAAGACCGCAGCCGCCTGCGAAAGATGATGTGCTAAAACGTCACAGCGAAATGCCGACTTGGACTTGTCTGCCTCCAGAACCTCGGGCAACTTCAAAAAGTTTCAAGACGCTCGACCTGTGTTGTTGCGATTCCATTGACGTCTTTTGGTCTGCCTACAATGCGGAAAGAGCAGAGTTGAAAAATCACACGGCTTTGTGGGATGACCTGTGCACTTACTACAATGCTACAAAAACAGTCGTTTGTTCCGGTTCACAGGTCATCGAGGTACCAACGTTGAAAACGTTGATAGACGAAGTCAACACGCTGATTTTCGACAATACCAACATTGAATCTCTCGAAGAACAGGCTGCTACTGAAAAGCTGCCGAAAAGTCGGGGACTGGGATTCACGAACGGCGCTTTATTTAACATCAGCCCAGAATTCCTCTCACAAATACGCACTAATGAGCTCACGCTCTCGAATAACTCACTCTCAGAATGGAATTTTTCTTGGTTTGCTTCAGAGAGTCCATCAAATATTACCTCTATTAACTTAGCCCTCAATCTCATTCAATTTTTGGTGAGTATTTAGTTTATTCTGCTTATTATTAGGATAAGCTTGAACATTTGAGTTTTGTTAACTATTTTCTTATAAAGAGGCTTGACGAACATGACTTACCAAATGGGAGGTACGGTAAAATTCTAAGGATGAGATTTAGCATCATTAAATACTCGATGTCCATACGGCTGTACACGTCTTATCAAAAATAAGCTTGAAAAGTATAATTGCGTGTTAAAAATTTCTAACAAGTGAAATATAGACACAAACCATAAAAAACACAACTTTTGAAGCATTTGAAATATTTATGTACCACAATCAATTCACTTCGGCCACAGTACTACAATCAAGTATGATATGACAGAACAAACTAGAATCAGAATGTACAATATCTGTGGGCCCAGATATGCTACAAGGCTTCTAATGTAACCTGTATGAAGATGAAGAGTTTTAATTACAGTACAATGAGGCAAAAAATATAAAAAAGCTTGAGGTCACACTTATCTAAATAAGTAAGCATAACTGAATAAGTATTTTAATGTTACAGCCTAGAGTTACACACGCGGTATGAGGAAGTAGTTGAAGTATAAGACAACAAACGCACTCACTCATTTAAGAGTGTATATCGACGTAGGTCGGCATACACAGACGCACGTATATCTTTTGAATACGGCGAAAGAAGGTGGGCCTGATCGTTAGCCTTAAATGATTTATAAGAGGTATTTTGATGAATGTTTATACAAATAGAATTCCAAAATTTGGTGCATGCCATGAGAATGAAATGATGGGATTTAGCGTGATAGTGATAACGAATTACTAATTTATCACTTAAGACGACCAAGGGGAAAGAATTAGGCATCAAGGGAAAATGCTGGAATAGAGTCTATTACCGAATCATTTAGCCAAAAGCCAGTGAACATTTAAATTAGACCTATTGTCTCCGATGTAAATATTAGGTGTCGTTCAAATAACAAAGCATTTTCTATTTATCAAAACGATATCTTCCTATCAGCATATTAGTTTAAAGAGGGTACCGAGTCAAGCCTATCGAGGTGATGGCGTGCGACGAGTAGTTCTGTGGACTATTGATGTGCTGATTATCAGAACTTTCAACTGCGTCATTTAACCAAGGCATGTTAGAGAACGCAATTGTACTCCGGTGAAAAGGTTGGCATATTATTAGGCTATTTAAGAACGAAAAACATGGATACTTATAATCAAAACTATTTTGAACGGAAATGATTGCTCATTTTTAACTTATTTGGAGCAGAATTGTGCTTTTCTCCATATTGTTAATCATTTCTAGGAAATGATTTCTGGGAAGCATGTCTAACACGCTCCGGTAGAATCTGGTCAGCTGTAAAATTACCAGTCGAAATGTGAGAAACAAGCGCTTACATATTGCTTGCATATTTCCCTTCCGTTTTGCTCCTTAGTACACCATAATTTCCCCTTTCCTCGTACCTAAATAAAATACTAAAAAATAGTTTCAATGAGAGAACATTGCTTTCGTGGTCAGGTCAATAAATGTTTGAATTTATCTTCGTGGAATATATTGCTAGTAATAAATAAAATGCAAGTATAATGCAAAAGCAAAGTTCCATCGGAGTATGTACAGGGTAGTTTCTAATGTTTAAAAGTAAAATGAGTTAGAAAGTACTGAAACATTAAATTACAAGGAATGAAAATTGTGTTACGTAGTAAATTGTAGTTTGATGAGTCCCCTGACAGCGACGGTAAATGTAACGCAGGCTAACTTTCGCTCGGTGAAATTTCAACATAATACCAAGTGTATAGTTGCGGGAAACATCCAAAACAAGATGATTATTTTTTAAATAATTGCAAGTTGAAACATATCTGGGAATTTCTTCTTCTTGCTGAGTACTGTTTGGGATGACTTACGTACCCACAAACTGGTCCTAAGAAACAGAAATACTGTATCTTGCAAAGCGGGAGTAAATATAGAATATGCATCACAAAACACTTCATTTCCACCCTCTAGCAAACGTAAATATTGATAGGTAAACGCATGATTTAATTAAATTGAAGTAAGGACCAGGTTATTTGATGAAAAGTAAGCTATTTGTTCAGACCAGTACTAGAAGAGTATGATTTGAAAACGACTTCCACATTTAAGAGTGCATGTTTTTTAATTTTCAATCATAACGTGCTAAATAATTTAAAAAAGAGAAATTCACACCACAGTGAAATATACCAAGAAACGCTTTTTACCAGGAGGTCAGATGAATGATTTGTCCATTATTCAAGCAAGATTTTAACGCTTACGCGCAGAATTTGGATACTAATTGATTTTACTAAATTATTTCATACTGGAATGTACGCCCGTTAAAAATAACGGGTTTTACTGAACACATTAATTGAAATAACTTATTTTGATGAACACATATTGGAAATTATAACATATCATGGTTCAAATAATCACTGACGTTATTAAAATGACATGAATTGTTAAAACTCAAATATAAACGTTGCATTCGTTTTAACATATAAATTTGTAAATTGGGATTTGTAACGTTGCATTTATTTTTAACGTTGCATTTGTAAATAGAATTTGTTTAATTCGCCCGTTACAAATAAATACATTTGTATTTATTCATAAATTTTACAAAAAGAACCTCGTTTATTTAACAGCCCGTAAAAGGACATTTTAGCTGAGTCGAAAATTTACACATATTAATGTTTAACTAACTTTCGTGAATATTTTTGTTAAAAAATTCTTCGACACATACATACTAATATACAGTATCCAATTTACAATTCCATGAATTCTTCAAATTTGTGCTATTATCTTCGTTCGACCGGGAATAATTTGTATCCGTGCTTCCAACTGACTGAATATAAAAAGTGGTTGTTTCAGTATTGTTTTTTTACGTAATGACTAAGACGTTAATTGTGCACTATGTTATTCCTTCAGAAGCGGACACCAAATATATATAAATGTATAATTATACTAATATTTAAATAAATACGTAACGGATATTATTATGTTTGATTGTAAACACAATAATACATAAAGAAATACATTATTATGTTAGATTGCATTATCTTATTTGTTACTGACCAGCCGTACAAACGTCTTGATTGGGCTGAAAATTTTCTCACTCACGCACATTCAACAAGCCCCATTTACGAAAGGTCTTAAATTTGTGTAACTCGATCACGATTTTCATGTAGCGATGATTTAAAGTGAAAGAAAAATTGCATTTAAAACTGAGTTGACATCTTCGCCTGGGATTGAAATGCAACACCGCATTGCACCATAATACCACAGACGCTTGCATTAGTAAAGCAATGATAATTCATATTTTATCTTTGCTATCATCCTTGTTGTGACATTGTTTGTCCTTTTTCTTAGAAATTGTTGCACTTCCATTAAAGAAAATATTGCTCAACAAAAAAATTTCTCGAAGCGTGGTCAGATGAATGCTCCAAAATCTCCGATTTGCAATATCCAAATTTCATTGAGCTGTTCAAACGTTTAAATAGACATAAGCTTCCTAGAAGCCCTTAAATTTTATTAAATTGATTTATAAAAGCGATCGAAATAGATTGCTAAGTGCTAAATGCGAATACCCTCTAGCACTAATGATGTACTACGTGTCTGTGAACCGCAGCCAAAGCCAAAAGTGGGGCCGGACTTCGTGCTGCCCCACCTGCACACGCTCGACCTCAGCCACAACCCGCTGCTGGTCATCCCACCTGACCTGTTCAGGCCTCTCACCCACTCGCCTGTCAAGTGTCTCGGCCTTCGCAACTGTTCTCTTGAGGACTTCGGAATAGGTAGCGCATTTTGTTATTCGTTTTAAGCTCACAAGCATGTGTTGGAAGACGACCAGGACATCAAAAGCCGCAATTTATGCAAACAATTTTTTGGAAATCTCACTTAGTATAAATAAAATTATTGACGTGTTTTTCAAATTAATTAAAACTTTTAATAGTTAGCCTATTTTCGATTCAACTTACCTCTACGTGAACTTTTGAAGGATTTGTGCTCTGAATGATAGTGTATTCGTATTTTTGATGTACAGTATGTTCGCAAAGTAAAATAGGTTCAGCAATGGTCTCTTTGTCTTTGATTTAGTGTATTATTACGGTAAGGATATCAGAGGGTTTTTTCCCTAGTGATAAATCACAATTCAATACCCAAAGAAACGATCGAAGACCGCTCTTTGAAAAAAGAATTAACGATTCAGATAATGAAATTTCTACATGAAATTCATGGAAATACTTAAGACATTGTTTTCCTGGACAGACTGTGAGAACAGCATAGTGAGCAGCTTGCAATTTCTCCTCGGCCTGGAGGCTCTGGACCTCTCCCTGAACCCCCGCCTGTCGTCCTACAAAGTTGCTCGGTTTATGTCACCCTTGCGGGGAGGGCGGCTCCAAACTCTGATTCTCTCCGGTAACGGTTACTTCAGAGTGCCCTACTCGGCCCTAGAAACAGTAAGTAGTACTGCAAGTGACGTCATCATTACGTGAGAGTGCCCTACTCGGCCCTGGAAACAGTGAGTAGTACTGCAAGTGACGTCATTATTACGTGAGAGTGCCCTACTCAGCCCTAGAAACAGTGAGTAGTATTGCAAGTGACGTCATCATTACGTGAGAGTGCCCTACTCAGCCCTAGAAACAGTGAGTAGTACTGCAAGTGACGTCATCATTTCTTTATCAAGCGCTTCGACAAACAACAAACGATGTAGAGCGTATCTCAATCTGAACTATTTTTATCTCTCCCAAGCGAGTGTAGTCCTCACTGTTTACGTAGATTTGACAATTACTGAGCATTTTTCGCAAGGATGGTGATTTGCACCTTTTTTGAAAGTATGTAATTACACATCAATGCGCACTTCGTGAAATGAGCCAACACGCTTTGTAAATGAGCTCTTTGCTCCACCCTTCTTCGACATACGTCCAATAACGAGTGCCAATACTTATTGTATAATGTATAATTGGGATTCATTTCCATTGTCAGCTAAATTACACTCGTTACAGAGTTATATAGCTGTTCCAAACACTGTTGTTCCTTAAGTTATTCCTCAAAACGTCTTGCCTCGAATATTCGTTGAAACGTTATTTTAACAGTTAAAATACTTTATTAGGTTCATTCGACCTGCTGCAGATGTTGGAAATGAAGCAATTGTGAAAGTTGTAAAATCAGTCGATGCAGGTACAAATCTCAGAGAATTAACCAGAAGGTTCAGACAAGATAGATAAGAAACCTACTAAGTTTCAGAGGACAGTTGAACCTCTCATTAACAAACTAATTCGAGGAAAAAAATATCCATTAACCGTTCTGAATTTTTGTTACGGAAATTCTGACTACTGAAATATGTATTCATACCAGCTAAATTTGTCCTTCGTATCTGATGTTCGTTCATACGAGGGCCAGTAGATGAGAACTTTTTCTGTAGGATCTGATGATATGCGAAAGTCCATGGTGCAACCAGACCATGGTGCAACTACAGCCTTAGTTGCGAGATGAAGACGCGTTCAGCAGGAACCCCTGCTATCCTTCTTCAAAATCCTCACAACCCCCGCGCTTTCGCCCACCCGGCTCAAACTCAGGAACCTGAAGTCCATTTGTTATCTTTTACTCGATAGTTTTCCATTCAGAATAATTTAACAATACCAAGCTTGTAAATGGGGATCCACGCAATGTATATTTCGGTCAACGATTCGTGAGAGTCCTCGCTACTCCAAAATATGCGTTTCTTGGAGTTAAATTCAACGAATTGTCCCACGAGATGTGCTTCATCCTAGAAAAATGCAGTATTAAAATTTTTTTGGTCATCATCAACTTTTAGAAAAACTATCTATGCTTTGCTATAAATTTTTCCAAATGAACTTGGATCAGTAGTAGTAAGATATTGATGATGGAGACCATATGCTTGAGCTATCAAAGACTTGGCAGTTTCGTGTTTTGCTTTCCCTCGAAAGTATTACGGCCCTACCGACATAGTGGCGGAATGACTGTTTCACACTTCCATGTAAGAATAGGGAAGGGAAATAGAGTTTAATCGTTAGCTATTCGAGGCTCCTTCTTCCTTTAAGTTGAAATGTTTTTGTTTCACTCATCAAGCGGAGTCTGCTCGTAGGAGTTATGTATACAACATTCGTATGAAAAATTCTGGTTGCAGTAACGTTCGAAATATTTCAAGTGAATTTGCCATATTATTTGTATCAGTGATGTCGTGTCTCGTGCAAATGAGTTCAGTCATCTTGCGATACGATAGAAATACCACCGGTTGACGTGGGGTACGAGCAAATGAAGCCTTATCAATGATGCGTGAGAAACTGCACGCCGAGTGCCCCAGAGGCGACTCGATTTTCCTTGTATACCTGTGCAAAAGCTGCCATGTCTCCTGATGACGCCCAGAGCGCGACTCGATCTTCCTTGTATACCTGTGCAAAAGCTGCAATGTTTCCCGATGACGCAACGTCATGACACTATTCTGCGAAATTGCTTTTGAAGCCTAGTGCAAACTTCAGTTATTAGGTTTCGTGCTGAAACCAATAAGGAAATGAAATAAATTGTGGGTACGTTAGAAACTGGCTTGCCCCCATTAAATAGCTCTTCAAGTAGCATTCGTACTGACTACCGAAGTTCTTTAAACGTAGCTGAGGTTCATTACGCTGGCAAAAGCTATTTTGTAACTGTTGTCTCAGATTTGTTTTCCTCGAAATTTCAACAAAATTACCCCCTCAATTCCCATTTTAATCAATAACCACATAGTGTCATCTATGATTCAGAGATTATAGGTTACATGAACCGGCGATGTTTCCCCAAATTACTTAACAGTCAGCAGCGTGGAAGACATAAACATCGATTGCTCAATTATAAGTTATAGATCAGAAACTTTTGAAAATAGCGGATGACGTGAGGTATCGTGTGTCCAGCTTTAGCGGAATTATGGAAAAAAAATTTACGAGTTTATGCATCTAATATTATTGGAAATTAAAGATAGTAATATTGAACATTTTATGCACAAGATTTATATCAAAGTAGGACTCATCGTGATATTTTCTTTAACTTATATTGCAAATGAGAATGACGTTTTGCCATATGCCCTTATTGTACATTTACCTCATTATCAACGACCAAAGGTCCTACTGAATAAATTTTTATTCTCGTATTAGATATTAAGCACTTGAATTTTACTTTCTTACAGGTATCTTCGTCTTTGAAAGAACTCGATTTGCACAGCTCTTCACTTTCATGCTTGGACAACTCGTCCTTTCCTTACCTGCCCGAGCTCCGTTCACTGAACTTGGATTTCAGCCGAATTTCAACGGTAAGAGGTGCTGTTCCAGAGTAACCGCACGGAACAAAAAGTGCCTTATTATAGTGTGCATATTTCGTAATGAGGCTTTGGCCTGTACTTTTCTAGTAATATAATTAAGTTAAATATTTTCGTTATTGATGCCAGCTCCTGCCGGGGGTGTTTGATTCGACACCAAATCTGGAATCTTTGAGCCTGCAAGGCAACCACTTCGTCAGCATCCCGTCAGCTGTTCGTCTGCCTTCACTCAAGGTAAAGTCGGGCGATAATAATTTGTTAGCTGCTATCCCCCATTGCTTAGTTTTCGCAACCATTGGGCACGTTTGTAAGAGAGTTTTAGAACTGTCAAGTGGGCAAAAACTCAACCTAGATGAATGAAACGATAATGATTTATGAGCCCATATGTCACTGACGCACACAATGCAAATTGAATTAACAAGAATAAGAAAAGGCGCGAAAAATGAAAGGATGGAACGCTGATTTTTTGATAGAAGATGGCTTATAAAAACTCTTCACTTCAAAATACTTTTTACATCGCTCTCATATGCCGCGTCTTCTCTGCTAATGCAGCATTTCTGCATTGCACCACAGTGATCAAGTTATAATTATGGCTGTGAAACCTTAAATTATTTAGGGTGTTGTATATTTTATTTGAGTACATGATCCCTACATACGTTAGGTTTAATCATGCTTAACTCACCTTTTATGCGCAATTGTTCATGATGTTTTGGAGCTTAATAGACGCTGTTTCTCTTCAAGATACGAAGTTTGGATGTATTGGTTAAAAATTGGCAATACTTAAATCTAATCAGTAGAATAAATTTTTAAGAACTTAGACCACATTATTTTGCAGATGCTGCTTAATTATGTAGGTCTTTGAAGTTTGCACATGTAAGCGGTTATTCCCTATAAGAAAACAGAGTCTAATAAAATGTTCGTGCAATGAATGTGTACTTTGTAAAGAAGTATGTAATCTCTGTGATTTTACATGTATGTTATATTTGAATTCCTGTTAAGCATTTCATTTATTCATTAAAATTCTAGCCCTGAATGTTTGAATAGTTAAGAATTTATTCAAATTTTAAGTTCGACGTTTTTTCTACTCTCAGGTTTCATTACTTCACTCCACGTTTGTACGATGTTGTAAAAAACTTAATCGTGTTTGTGAAGATCGTGAATGTAAAATTTGAACTAACATATTAAAACCTTTGGATTATTTTTTCAATTAGTAAGATGAAAATCTCCTTAATTAGTATGACGAGATATGTCTGCCTCTCCTAATCAGCGTAGTTGGAATTTCAGAGCGTAGTAAACACATTAACGCAGAATACAGGCAAAGCTTCTAGTTGGGACGACTTTAGTTGGAACGACGTCTAATTGGAACATAAATTCAATTTAGACACTACGGTATCTAAGTGGAAATCTATTGAAGAAAATTAATCTTCGAAAAGAAAATTCAATAGACTATTGGAGAAAATTCGTTGTACCGAATGGTGAACCCGCTTAATTTTAATTAGAACTAGTTATTTAATTGGAGCCACTTAACTCGTTCGAATTAGAAGCAAAACTTATACAGCAACAATTCCGTACCCAGTATGCAGCAAAAATGATCTGAAACATACGTTCATTTGATTGATAAAACGGAATGAAACAGTGCATGCAGGAACATATGAGTAATTTTACTAGAGTTTTCAATTAATCAAAATTACACTATATATCCGTTAAAAAATGTTTTCGTTCATTATCTATTATATTTCGCTTTAACTAAAATCAAATCAACAAGTGTGTCCGATCATTTTACTGCACTCTGTACAACCAGACCGCTGGCTCCCACGGCGGGCGAGAGTGCGCTACGTCCCGTGTCCGAGTTCCAGTAAGCTAGTGGAGGTGTGAGAGCGGTTAGAACAAGCAGCAGCGGCACAAGTTCAACCAAACTTTCATTGAGGAAGTTGAAGTTTCTCCTGTAATTTTTAATTCCTGTTGCCCAACACTATCCTGTCACTGGCAAATCACAATTCACGAACAGGAACTGAGCTTCAGAGGCAACCCTCGCATTGAAGACGAGTACGAAGATTGCGCTTTCTCGCTCGAGAAGGACAGTTTCAAGGGGATGACAGGACTGGAGGACCTCAATCTGGCCGAAGTGAGCTATCATGTCCAACTTTTATGTACAGGAATCTGACAATTAGTATTTTTATCTCACGTCCGCATAGCCCTTCTCATGAGTACCCGTTCCACTTTCAGTGATGAAGAATGCCGTGTCAGTAGCGTAGTTTGTGATTAATTGAAGAATTCAGAGCTGCTAGGTATTCAGAAATACAGAACTCAAAAACTAAAAATAGAATACCATCTTCAGGTCATCTCTTTCTGAACGTCCTTCACGTTTCTTGCATTCAACGCGCGTTCGTATTTAAAACCGAATAGTAGAAGTTCTAACATTCATTGTGTAGTCTAACGTCGTCGGCTGATCCAGAAACAGTAAGTAAGGTGCTTGAAAAAACCCTACTAAGGTTGAGGCGGTGGGGAAAACTTAAAAGTATGTTCGCCTGATTTGCTTAAACTTCGTAACATATTTGCACGTCAAGGTATTTTATTAGAATTGAATTTTCATCGACTGCTGACGTGAAAAAGAGATATACTTTTCAAGACACCCGACTTAAGGTAGCATTCGAAAAATTGATTAGTTTTGATTTCTCATTAGCCGTTCGAAAGTAGAGATTGGAGACACGGTCAGGTGCGTAAAAAGTAACACGAGTGAGCATCCAAAGGCTTGTAGGAAGTGCCGCTCGGTGTAGCCAGTTCAAGGCTAGGCGACCCACATGAAGAACTCTGCTCAGCCAGCAGGACGCTGCCTGTGGTTGGAAAAAACATGCAGCGGAATGTAGCAAGGTATTTGTAAGTCGAAAGTATCGCATTTTCCCCTTTTTCTCATTTCTATAGATTCTAATGCTTTAAGTCTCTATGGTTATACAAAAGTTGGGTTCCTCATTACAAATAATATACGTTATGAATATTAATATGTATTTTCAATTTTTCTTTGCGTTTTTTAACTAAAAACTAGCTGCCAGAGCACGGTACGTGTACATAACACATATTTCGAATACCTAAAACTAAAAATTATGAACATAAACCAAGCAGCGTACAAAACAAGTCCGACATGTACTGAGCGCTAGCTGTACCAGCAAGTGAGGAAGAGCCGACCAGGTAGGGTCGATGAATCCGTTACTCAGAAACTTGAGCTGCGTGCGGCTGCATGAGCGTTTGTTGATAAATACGGAAGATGTGCCTAAAGTTGAGTGTCTGGAGAGGGCGAACTTGTGCTTGGGATGCAGGAATAATTAAGCATTTACCAGCCGCATCATTTTGGCGACGAGGCTTTATTTCGCTTTATACGAAAAATTAGCAACATCCTAATGAAAGTAGATTTTGAAACCTATATGGATAGTAATGGGTTACTATAGATAAACGAGTGTACCGATAAACGCTTAGACTTGGTAGAAACGAGGAATTAATTGAAATTGAGGTATGTTGAGATCCATTCTTGGTGCACATTGACTTGTGGTAGTTCATAATTTAAAGATATAAAAATCATCAATTGAAAATTATGATTTAAAATGGAGGAAAATATATATTCTACGTTAGCATATCGGTGACCACACAAACAATTACGTAATGAAGAGAATGGCCTTAGTAACAGAGATGCTTCTCCATCAATATTTATGAAAGTAAATGATTCCCATGGATCAATATCTTATTAAGTAATCTTTTCAAGAGGCAGCTTATGTTGCACGTATTCTTGAAGAGAATTAACAGTTGAGTTATGATCAGTAGCAGTCGAATATCAATTAGTTTGGTTTAGGGTTTTAGAAAGGCGGTACGACGACAAATATCAGGTCACTGTCACAGCAGTATTGTTCAAGAAAGTTATCGCTTTGATTCCTACAAATGGAAAGAAAATTTTTCATAGGGAATTACTAGACCGACTGGAGTCAGTGAACTTAGGCTGCTACATGCATACTTACTATCTAGATTCTAGACGCAGTATCTAGGATGTATGGATTTACTGAGAATTAGCACTAAAATTGAAGTAGAGGTATTTTGTACTTAGTTCATAATTTGAATGAATTTGTAGATGTAAAAGTGTAGATTACTCTCATGTTTGAAAAGTTTTTCTAACTCCTTAGAGATTATAAAATACTAATATTCACTCAAACTGTGAGTTTAAGTGGCATTTATTTATGGACGGACGCGAATAGAGACATTGAAGCAATGTTCCGGCAGACTCCGATCCAGCACCTCGATGCGCGCCAGTTTCACTACATGCAGTCGTTGCGGACGCTGACGCTCTCCCGCTGCCTCATCAGGAGCATCCAGCCCAGAGCTTTTGCGTGAGTTGTATTCTTGCTAATCCTAAACAAATGGAAAACCGATACGCAGAACTATTCGCAATTAACTTGCTGAAGCATTGTGTTAATTTTTATTTTCTTGGTAGATTGACCTTAGGCTTTCCAATCGAAATCGATGTGCATAAGTGTTTAAAAGTGCGCTAAAGGATGAGCAAATAGGTCGAAATTTCACGCTTGAATAGAGTGAGGGTAATATTCGGTCGTTCAGGGCTCTGTAGCATTTACTTGCAGTTACTGTTAATTTCTAAGGTGCAACATAGAGAAGTCATGGATGAAAGAAAATCTGGAAACCTGTACCATGTTCGAAAGCTATTTATAATGCCAATTTTGATTTGTTGGCTTTACTATTCCCACAATTTTTCGTGATGAACACATCTCTTATGAAATTTACTCAAATTTATATCTAAATCAACTGTTTTGAAATATTAAACTTCGTCACCAATACGGCAATGTCAGGAGTATAAACATCATTAAATATCACCGAGATTTCTTGCATTTAAATCTGTACTGATGTGACCATAGGTAGACCATATTCATCCTAGAGTATACATTCTACACGATTCCCTTTACTGAGTGGAAAACATAGAAGAAAGCAGCGGATGAACGTATGTTAATTGATCAGTAAGTAAAGGTATACTCAATTATGATAGCTATAAGTAATGTGCTAATCAGTAAAGAGCAAGTAAAGAGCAGAGTTCAAAACATATATCCATTTAATTTTGAAAGGGTGTCAATGTTCTCCAATTCATTTAACGATTTTCTCGTAATTGTTCTCATTAATTTTGATGCAGGATGCTGGAAAATCTACAGTCCCTGTATCTTAATTCGAATCGACTGGAATTGCTGGACAACAACTCTTTCGCGGGACTGCCTAACTTGACAGTCTTGAACCTGGACGATAATGAGATCACGCTGACCAGGCCATACCCCAGTCCTCTCAGCCCTGTAGATGGCCGTGATCTCCACGGTCGCAAGAAGAGTACGGAGAGGCATGTCTATGGAGATTCTCGCACCCAACTCTTTCAACCCAAGAGTAAAAACGCTCATCCGAAATCTGAAATGTCCTTCAGTACGTCAAACCGACCTTTTGCAATGTTGAAGAAGCTCCAGGTACTTTCCTTGGCTTCGAATAGAATTGGGGAATTGATACCCGTATTTGATGACCTTGAGAGCCTATCTGTCCTCGACCTCTCACGAAACGTGGTCTTTGACTGGACTGAGAGGGTATTTACTTTTAACCCTAGCCTGTCATGGCTCAATTTGTACGACAACCGACTCTCGTCCTTTACAGATGCAATGATTCAAGATTTCACAAACGAGAATCTGACTGAAATAAACATAGGATTAAATCCCTTTTCTTGCACCTGTAGCTTGTACGACGCTCTGGAGGAAGTAAATTCTGAGAACTTCATCCACTATGAAGAATACACTTGTACGGTTGAAGGCACATTTCCCGAGCAATACGAATTCTTCTCAGATGATCATGATGAATGCAGCCTTGAATCTCCTGAAGATGTTGCAGGCTCTAGCAGAAAGATTATATTCCTAGCGATCGTTCTCACAGTTCTCGTAACAGCCGGGATAGCTGCCACCCTTGTTGTCAGGAGGTGAGTCATTCGTATTTGTAGGTTGATAGTATTTGGCGCGATAGTAAAAACCCTTGAATTATACATATGTGTGCTTTCTTCATTATATTATCAAAATATTCTTCCACATTCAAATCGGTACATATCAAGATTTCCACAGTCTAAATTAAAACCGGTTCTATATGCATGATTTGAAAACTTAACAAATATTAATTGTAATCTAACCACATTTTTCAATTATCACTTGAAACTTTGATAAGAATTTAGAGAAATTAATTCCTCAAGGTGATGCCTCATTAACTTTCATTCATGTTTGAAGAGCTCGCATGACGCGCCACGCTCAGATCGAACTCGCTAATGCGATGTAAGAGGAATCCATAAATCACGGACCTTTTGTGATAAAAGCACAATTTTCATCTGAAGTTATCGCACTGCTCTACAAATAGATCATTTACTCATTAAAATTTACGCTAATGATTGCGAGTCGAACATCATATTCATTTTGATGGAATACATTCAAATTTATGTTAACATAGAACATATTACCAGACATTAATGTTTGACATTATCCCGTCCTGTTTGAGTTTGTAATCATTTTGCAAATGCCTCATATCTTTTTGCAAGAGATTAACTACAGCGATTAAAAATGGCAAACTGCATATGATATAATTTTGCATAGAGTAATTAGTGCGATAACGACGTTTCGCTAAAAGATTCATAAACTCCAACGTTCCAGGAAACTGCCGAAACGAGAAGAGTCCACCGACGCCGAAAGACACACGATCGAAATGATGATTCCCCACCAGTACGACGTCTTCATCTGCTACGCGGCCCCGGACAAAAGCTGGGTGTTCGACGCGCTCATGCCGGTCTTCGAAAAAACGTTCCGGTGAGAGCAGGAACGTGTGGTCTCTCCTGCGTGTTCGGCATTTGTAATATTAATCTTCGAGAGTATTGTCTTAAGGAAACCAGGTATTGAATTATGATCTCAGCTCTTCTGGTTGAAGTGGCTCAGCTGTTGACGCTCTCATATTCGAGAAAAATTATTGTTTTGTCATCACTGAACAACCGATTGTTTAGATTTTTAGCGAAAAATTAATTTTTTCATTCCTTCAAATACAAAGATAACAATGAAATTGATACAAGAAAAATTCAATACAGGTCTTCATTCCCCTGCATTGATAAAGAAATGAGGAACTATAAATATTAACTAATAATTTATGTTATCAAATACTGACACATTACGTATTCAAGCGTTAAAACCTCATTCAAACATGTAAGACATTCAAGTATTTGCCATATTCCGCGTGAACACAGCATTGGTGTACATCCACTGTGTGTTCGCAGGCTGCTGGTGTGCGTGCACGAGAGGGACTTTGAACCTGGCGACATGATCGTCGAGAACATCTCGAGCAGCATCACGAGATCGAGGAAGGTGAGGCAGGACTCCAGTAAGTCTTACCTCATGACGTAAAGGCTGCAGTTTTATCAGGTTATTCACAACTCGTCTCTTTTTGTTGCAGAATCGTCTTTGTTTGAGTCAACGTAAGAAAAAACTAGTTCGAATGGGATGTCTCCCACGCTTCTCACGAGTTATATGTTAGTGCACAATACATAGTCAGCCGATGTCAAATAACTCGTATCAGCTAAGAGGAACACAAAGTACACACATTTTCAGAGTCATTTTCTGGCATTGAATGGATTGAACGCTTGTAACAGTATTCTAAAAATTGTGTATGTATGTCTTAAAATTTCTTCATTATGCTAACCAAATAGCGTCCGAAAAAAATTTGATCCATGTGTATCCTTACTCCTTTTAGAACCAAAACATTGTTTAAAGAACTTCTTCGATTGACCTTGTTATTTGTCAAAAACATACTCGCTTTGAGGGACCCCACATCAAATCGTTTTTGAAATTCTTATCACCGTCCTCTGATTTGCAACGCCCTTCAGTTGGTCCTAGCAGCTTTGACGACAGAAAACAAAAAATATTTTTACAACAAACACTTCAGCCCTGCGTAGGTCATGAAGTCGAATGTGTTGGAAGTTTATTGATGCTCAACTACGTTGATCGCATGTGTAATGAACCCGAATATCTAATAATACAACCTCAATGCAATCTTGCGTTGGGCCTTGCAAAACAAATGCAGTTCAGGTAGAAGTAAATATTCCATTTGGTCTTAACACTAAGTAAATTTCTGTATTTTGTCAAAAGAATTTAATAAATAGAGTTTATTTTTTGGACCTCAGGTGCTATTCGTGATGTCTCCGGCCTCGGTATCAAGTCGCTGGTGCCGACTGGAGCTGGATTTTACCCGCGCCAGCAGCGTCAACGCAGGCACCAACAAGCTCATCGTCCTGCAGAAGGAGGCCGTTCCTTCTGAAGATCAGCCCCAAGTTCTGCGGTCTATTCTCAACACGAGAACCTACATCGAGTGGGCTGACGATGCTCAGGTTCAAGCCTTGGCTTGGGCCAAGCTGCGTAGGGTTCTCACAAGGCCTAATTTGGCAACTAAGCCAGGATCTTGAGCCTTATAGATCTATTTTGTATTTTAGTTTATCGAGTCTTATTTTCAATTTATTGCAAACAATGTTTCAGCGTGAAACCAGATGTGTATTCTATAGTCACGTTTTTTCTAATACGCCGGGAACGTGCTGTAGCTTGGAAACTTGGTACTGTAGAGTGCTATTCCGTCGGTCTTCATGATTCGAGAGCGATTGTTAAATATTTTATCTGGCTCACTTTTTGTGGCCTAATTTGAAGTTGTTAGTTGACGAGCCAAAGCAAAACTCTATATGTTCACAATCGTGTGTTTTGTTGATATATTCGCATAGTATATTTGTGTCTGTAATGTTACTGATGTGTCAATCAAGAATGATCAATGGCAATTGAAGATATTGAGAAGGATCTGACATTAATTTGCAACTTATGATAGGTGGAATACTTGTTCTTCGCGATTGTGTTTTTAGTGAAAACAATCAACTGAAAGTTTCAAAAGTATTCAATTTTTAGAAGAACCATAAACAGCCTGAAATTGAAGATTCAAAAAAGTGTAATACCTGCAGAGAATACATAGCTACTTTAAAGCGTTCCATCAGATGAAGCCAAAAATATAAGTGTTTTGTCACTTACCCTGAGTGACAAAAAATCTTGACGGTTTGTGTCTCTGCTTCTGGCGTGCTCCGAGTTCTCTTATTGACTCAGCACTGAACCGTAGCTGAAGGGTTTCTAATTCAGTTATTTCTGCTTTTGAGTGATAACATGAAAACCCTAAAAAGTACAATCTAAGTCTGTATCAAAAAATAATTGAGGGGCATTGAGCTGTTTATACTAAGGATGTTTTCTTTCTTTTTGTGGAACCTTGGCAGACACATTAACTGTACCTGAGTTGCAGAATATGCAATATGGTATGCAATATGGTATTTAATATGGTATGCAATATGGTATAAAGTAGCGTGATCATAAACAAAATGAGCGGAAGTAAGAGTCAGCCACAGCCAGTTCAGCGTAGTTACGAAACCGCAGCTCATAATATCGCAATTAAATTACAATCAGATGCCTATCTATGAATATTTGCACAATCCCAGATGTCCTACGCTGCGATGTTGTCCATCAATTTCTTCTCACTCAAAGAAATAATAACAAAACTATAACTTTGGAAACAATTTTGTTCGTGACGTACAAATTGAAGCATTTACTGTGAATATTTTAGCAAAGCGTTTAAATGATTAAAGTGAAATTCCACATCGCATCATTAAGATCGAATTAGATTTTACAAGACTTTGAAGTTTCTTTTTAAATTTTTTTCCCGAAGATATCAAGTTCGGAGTGCTCATTTCGTCTCCCTGAAAAGCGAAATAAAAATTAACGAAGGAGTGATCTCTGACTGCTAGTCCGGGTACAGGAACCTAGCAGCAGTGATTGTATGCTGTTGAGAAGATTTATAATACCTCAAACACTAGACAGAATATGTATTGCAGTACAATTTTAACTATAAGTTAATGAAGTGTACTTAAAAAGCATTTAACATGTATTATTTCAATGTATAATCAAATATCAAGATCACAATTTTAACTTCAAAATGGGATCCACCTAAGTCTTTTGTTGAAGCTTGGAGCTGCTCTCATGAATTATTGAGTCCCATTTTGAAGGCGGAGTTTAAATTTGAATAATTTGTTTAACAAATTCACAAAATTTCTTCCTTTTAAAATATGTTTTTTTTTTTACTCACAGCTCAAAGTGTTGTATGGTATTGATGCTATCGAGCGTTTAAATTGTAAAAAATTGTAATCACCTTGTAAGTTCGACTATGTAAGAGACAGTAGATGGTCATTATTAATTTTTACCAAAAATTTGCAAGAGGATAATCCTTGCCACGCTAAGTCAATGTTGAATTCCTTTCGAGAAAAGTGGGTGACGATAAGTACGCTCCTTAGACGAAAAGTTAGTTATCTATTGTTTTTTTCGAGAATGTTCCATGGAGGAAAAGGAAGGTCTCACATGTTCTGGGGCTGTTTCAACTACACGGAAGTGGGTCCTTTAGTTGAGGTATCCGTCAAACTGAACCAGCATGGCTACTTTGAGCTGATAGATGACAAAATTTTGCTGTTTGCACAATATCTGAATGAAGAAATGCTTGTTGCTCTACCTACGTATATTCCAGAATAACAAATGGCAGGTGCTAGAACTGTCATTAATTGTCATGACAGTCATTCGGGATATGTTAGATGTTCCCGAAATTAGCCCAATAAAATGAGAAATGAGCAGATGTTCCCAAATTTGTGGGAACACCTGGACTGGAAAGTTAGAAGTCGAGAAGCTCGTCCACGTACTGTGGCCGCACTGCTAAATCAGTTGATGCAGGAGTTGAATACAGATGAACATTAGGGCACTTTGAGCTTCAATACTGGGCAGAATTACTGTATTACTCGTCCTCGTAGAGCGAAGAGATCCTACACAATATTAGTAGACAGTGACTAATTTTTTGTCCGAGGAGTTCATTAAGCATGATTCAGGACAGATGGTTTTTCACTTCACTTGATTATGTAGTACCACTTGTGCGAATGACAATTTACGGTTTCTCTTGCATAAATACAATACTATTATAGAAGTAGTCAGAAAAATTTGTGTGCGTAGTTCATAAGAGAATGACCATAATTTTTGTAAAAATTGAGTACAAATTGAACCATTGTGAATTTTTCGTATAGGTATTAAAAATGACTACACTCAACTGTAGCTTAAATTTGTATATTAATACAAATTTACAAGCGAAAATACGCTTGTACGTAAGTACCGTTGCGTCACGCTTCGCCACTTTTCAAGTGAAATTTTAGGTTTCGAGCGAAGTATCCTGTATACGGGTTGCATGTTTTGCTATAAGAAGCCAGTCTTCGCGGCATATTTTCAGTTTCCCTAATAGAGCTCCGACTACTCGCTTCATCAAAAAGAAAATTGCTTCCAAGACCGGACCATCTCTGCCCTGAACCTTTAACCTCAGTCCAACACTTGGGAGGACCACTTCCCATGGGCTGGTTTATCTAAGGTTTGTTTATCTAAATTTCCGGTGAAATTTTCACGGTTCCAGCTAGTATTACATTATTTTGCTTTTTTGACCGTAGACAATTTGTCTGGAAATACTCACGTAAATTCTAAGTTATATGTTGCGAAAATTGTCTAATACATGCAATATAGTCGTATAAACATGCATATTCCTGAGGTCTTCAAATCTTTTAATTTTCCCTCATGGTCTGTTTTATAGGTTCATTCTTTACAGGAGACGATTTTGTTATCATCTTTGACAATCTTGATTATTTACATCACGCACAAAAAGCGCATCGTAAATTTCAAAGTTAACTCCGAGTTTAGAGACAAATTGGTTTCAGTGAAAAGAATAAGTTCCGATTAGGCACACCTTTCGCAATATTTACTTTATTCTATAGCTCGGGCCTCACGTGAAAACTTTCAGATTCATTAGTATACAGTAGCACATCATTCCTTAGTAGACATCAAGTCAGTTATGCGTGCAATAAATCTTGAAGTACATTTCCTTCGACAGCAATCAGTTTTGAACGGAATGAAATCGATATGTGTTAAACAAGTGCTGCACTCGGCATCTTAATCATTCATTAGCAAAAACCAAAGCATTTGGATTACCAGGAACAGTTAGTCTGTAATTTCGTGGGTCAACGGTGTAGAAAATGCAATTTCCGCCTCGATTGACCACAAACTTAGTATCAATATAGCACGAATTAAATAGATATTCGAATGATAAGTTAGAGGGGATTTGAGTGGAAGATATCGCGTGCAGCGGTAGCTCCCACACTTTCACGACCGTACCCCGAAAAATTGTTGCAGTTTCTGCTTACTCTTCGAAAATTTTACCTCACATTCTTCAGGACTGGAAGAGGTAATTTTATGCTAAATCTGATCGATAAAAGGAAATATTTTATATCAGTTATTTAGTTTTTGTTTACTTCTCGCACGAAACGAAATGCCATGTTGCACCTCATAGGTGAGAGCATTCACCTCTGGTTGAAAAACCATGCCTTCCAGCATGAAGAGCGAAAGGGCAGGAAATGGTCTCGCTAGTAGCGGTGTCAGCAAACTATACGAAGTAAATAAGCACAGTTTTTATTATCTTGATTTTGACTTGAGCATTCTGAAATTTAACAATGCATATGTGTTCTAGGAAGGTAAGTCAGGTGTTCCAGAACTAACTTTATTGAAGGGCACCAAGTGATTTTGAGATTTGATTCTACAATCGTTTATACTTGTCACTTCTTCATTACACGCGAAATCAATTGCATTATCACTTAGGAATGCAGCTTTAGTACACTTCGAAATGTACAATAACAGTTTTTGCAATTATTTCTCTGTCCTAATATTCAGGTTTGCAGTACGCACGTACTGCACTAGTTGATCGGTCTTTTTAAACTAGAAAGTTTGGAACGATTTAATCGAAAAAACAATTATTTTTCATATATTTTCACTAAAACATAAGGTAATAGTTGACTCATATCAGTCAGCATGGTCTGACAACTGTACATCATAAGTTTGATAATATTTCACCAGGCACTAAATTCAACATAGAGGTCTGTCGAGAGCAAATATGTTTGATCACCACTCATTGGCCTATGCGTTGCTCCTACGTCGATCAGTTTGACTTGACCAACTACACTGAAACCAATAGTGTGTTCAATGATACATGTCTTTCCACGTGAGAATGCTGATCAACTGCCACATACATAATACGCCGTGTAAGAAAAAATCCTCAAACCAGACTAAATGATCGACACAAGGGGTGAGAGGTTCCAAAATTAGGACAGTTCCTCGGTCAGACAAGAAGTATCCCACGGCGCGTCAAACTTTGGAAGCCATCCTTTGTTGAACTGCTCGCCTACCACATTTGTACGAATGGAAAATTCCGCAGTCATGCCGAGGCAAACTAGAGGTTATCAGACGTTCCTTAGGCCTACACATTTCTATGCTTGTTTTCGAGATTCGTTTTACCCAGAGTGGGTGAAATAGGAAAATGTGTTGGTTATGAACTGTTTGATAGCTCTTGTTATATTGATTTATGAGGATGGGGCACCTTAATAAATCTTCAGTCACCGATCAAATTGAAAATTACAGAAAGGCTCAAAAATTCGCATGCATACTACGTACGCCACGTGGTATGAATAGTTTTTAAATTTCATAATACTTTCAGGTGATTTGAAATCTGTACATATATTGCATGTTTTATGTCCGTGTGGACGAATTCAGATTGAACGTGAATGTTTCTCACAATGTATAGTATCCCTGTAACCTACTCGCCACTGGGCATTCATTATTAGTCATTATTCTTTGTTGTAAATTTTCAATTCTCTCGCATTCCTAGGCCAAAACCATGCTTTCCCATCTCTTTGTAGCATAACAAAATGAAAAAAATTAATACTAGAGCTTTGCTGATCAGGTCGACGAATTTCTTAATTTGCATTTCTTCAATATAATCCCCGTCGCAATTATAATACGTCTTCAGTAAGCAATTCCGAAGCAATAATGGGCATTTTATATTACATTAATACACTGTTGTTCAATAAAAGTAGTAAGGAAATTATGCTTGATTGTAAGGAACAAAAATCATGATCAGCTGAGCTATCAATCTCGACTAGTTGAGTGCGTCTCTGGGCCTTAACTGCCCAAACTTGTTCGAGCATTTCACCTGGTGATTTTCCCCGAGTATAAGAATAATTTTCAAGCTTAGAAATCATCCACTGGCGTCAAGAAGTCTTCTTGTAAATTGATGCTTCTCAGAGTAATTTAAATTAATTTTATGATGCAAGGGTCATTCACTAAGAAGAAGATATTTCTAGTTGAGCGCGCACACGACATTTAACGAATGCTTGCTCAATTGGGGCTTCGCCTTTAATCACAGGTTTTCAAAGTTTTACGGATGAGTCGACCTTGACGTCGAGGCTTGAGGAAAATCTCAAAAGCTGCTCTCCCATTCTTGCCATACGCCGTCCGGGCAGATGATACGCAGCAGATCAGCGTCGCATTACTTGCTTTACAACAGCATCCATAAGAAAATTTGACAGTATTCTCCTAAAAATTTATTGCTACTATAGGATAGAATAGGCAACTCTTTGATAAATTTGATCAACAACAAAAAATATTTCCTTTATTATCGGAATAATTTACTTAAATTTCGTACCCTAAGGGATGCAAGGGCCTTTGGTGGGGATTAGATTAGACACAAAATGAGAAGACTTATCAGGACAATGAGAACATATCCCCTCATAAATATATATTTCATTTCCTAGGAGGCAAAAATAGAGTTACCAAGCTCTTCTTCTTCATCGCTGACTGTGCTTATAACAGCTCTATCCATCCACGCGATGGCCGTTCACTTGTGCACACAGCATGACGCAGTTTGTCTCCGCCTCAAGAGTTCCTCCAACACTAGCTGAGACAAGTCTTGAACTTCTGTCTGAAGACCCAATAAGACACAGTAATTAACTATAAATTTTTTTAACGAGCGATATTTACCTTAATAAAGTGTATGAGTTCAAAATGAATTGACAAGCCTCATGTTAAAACTCGTTTTTTTACCAAAATGTTACGCAATTCCGCCTGCTTCCTGAACGAAAACCTCTAATGTATGCAACGCACTATGAATTTAGCGTAAATTTTTTAGCGTTATTTACGAAATCTTTCATCGAGTTCATAAGTGAATCGAAATTCCTTCGTCTGACATAACGGTAGACAGACAACTGTTAAAGAAAGATCACAGAGCTTTAAGGAACACAACAAAAGGAAATATTCTCATTAAAAATTCAAATGATGTTCATGAATTCTTCAGCGTTCGCATCAATTAATGTCTAACCTAGAACCCAGTAATGAAGATAGAATAACGGGAGACGTCATTTCCTGAAAACGTTTAATAATTCCTCGAGTGATATACTCATGCCATGTAGACCGGACGCCCATTGAACAATGACATTAGTGTTGTTATAACGCGCGAGGTGCGAATTGTGTAAGCTACTTCCGGCAGTTTTGGCAAAGTTCGCGGTTATTATTTAGGGTAACAAATATGAAGATCTAAAAAGGATTCAAGCGATGAGAACATTTAAAGTCCATAATGAATTAGCCGCCTGTACGTGTGTTGCTGTACCAGAAGCAACGCAAGCTCTACATTCGAATTCTGTTACGTCTTCGGTAATTCATTCGAGGATATGTTGCAAGAACGTCTTCCTGAGTGCACGTTTAACTGTTTATTAATTTGATACGGTTGGTTAGCCAACGCAGTTTCAGTTTTTTAACTTTTATACGTTCGAGTTATACGTACGCCCGAATCAGCTTCCTTGAATCTAGGGAGACATTGGAATTCTCATTGCGAATTAATTAAAGACCTATTTTTTAATTATAGTGATCTTCGGCGGCTGTTCGTAGCGAATATTAGCGAGTATTCTGTCGCATAACATGTTAGCCACTGCTGTAATGTAGTGTTAAATGAGGTCAAAATATATATACATATATATGTATACATGTGTAAATACTGACATAAGTACACACCAAGAGTTCAGAAAGAATCTTAAATCCTATTTCCTATCAAGATACGAAGACGTTACCAGTCAATTACACTTTCATACCCTAAAACTCTGTTGAAAAACCCATCACATTGTATGTCAGTAAATTAATTCAGAGTATATTATAGAATGCATAGTATCTATTGACGAGACATAATTCAATTCCTATTTTAAATCACATCTTCTCCGCTCAATAACTTCTGAACTTAATCAGTCTCGTGTAAGCTAAAGATAAGGGCATTAGGATATTTACACGTATGTGAATGCTTAGCATGTGGTCCTGTAGGATGCCCTAGAAGTCATAAAACTTATTTGGGCCCACAAGTAGCTGAGTATAAAAAGTGTCCATTGTAATAGCATGAGAAATCCATGTTTGTAATATCTTTAAATGATGTAACACTTGTGGTAATA
>VOMN01085283.1:0-14687 GCA_014899125.1 Orchestia grillus
AAATCTACATTCACACTCTTGTACGACGTTAACTAGCATTGCCACGATAGTTCCACACTCGCGTTGTAAAAGTCAGGGTCGTCAATGAACGTTGAGAACATTCACAAGAAAATAAAACATGTATTCTGAGACAGCGGTTTCACGCGGTTTCTAGAAGTCTTCTTAGAGAATGCAAAAAATTACGAAAGTGGTCGCTGAGTCTGCCCATGGTACCATACTGCACATATGCGACTGGAAGACTAAAAAGTACAACGGAAGAGGAAACTTACAAAATTTATTACGTTTATCGTAATTTATAGTCATAACTCTTTTAAATCACGACCCCAAGTAACCCCGCACTTCCCATGAAGTGCCCTGATGTTCATACTCATAACATCACTACAGCCCTGTTGTGTTTCTGAAGGTGTCGCCTCTCCTGCACCGCCATCGTCTCGGACAACGGCGACCGCAATGGAGAAGAATGCAAAGTCGATTCTTCACTCACACATGAAACATGTAGAGACGCAATTAGATGTATTACGGAATAGCGAGAATTTGGCATTCTGAGGATAGAAATTAGGTTATTCTTTTATAATAATTTATCGGCAAACATTCTAATGTTAATGATTATCAAACATGTTTCCCCGGAAGCAAGCGGTTAAGGACGGTGTTTTTTACTGTAAATTACCCTTCTAAGTACTCTGCTAGTATCATAAGCTCCCCGGACAAAAAATTAGTCACTTATTGTTTTTCGAAGGTCTGTCACGGCGGAGAAGGAAGGTCAGTCACGTTCTGAAGCTGTTCCAACTACGCAGAAGTGGCTCCTTTATTTGAGGTATCTGTCAAACTGAACCAAGGTGTTACGTTGAGCTGTTAAATAACCAAGTTTTGTCATTTACGTAATATCTGAATGAAAAAAGGCATGTTGCTTTACCTATCTCTTAGGATGAAATCTACCTGGTGCATCGGACTAGAATGGTCATTAATTGGCATGACTGTCATTCAGAATAATTCAAGGATTTAGATGGGCCATCTAAGTTCTCCGACATGAACTCAAAAGAATATTTGTAGAAACACCAGGAACGACATGTTAGTCCAGATGATCAACCACGTACTGTGGCCGCACTACGAGATCAGTTAATGTAAAGTTAAGTTAATGCACGAGTGGCTTAAAATCGACCAGGCATACATTATGACACTTGTAAATTCAATGTCGCGCATAATTGCCGACATTATTCGTGCTCGTAAAGGTCCTATACAATATTAGTAGCAGGGGACTAATTTTTTGTCCGGGAGCTTAGCTGAGAAATCTACAACTGCAGTCCTTCGCTATCTATACAATTGATCCAATGAATTTTCACCAATCAGAGTTGCATGTTAAATTCTTTAAAAGTGTGTAAATGTAGGAGGCTTTGGATTGAAGAGATTATAATAATCAGGCGAAGCGTATTCTTCCGAAGTATCGGCCGGACAGAAATTTGCATCACGGTTGCGAGCCCCTTTCTAACTTATGTATTATTCGCTCGTCAAGCAACAAAGTCGGAGAAAGTTCATTTTGATGCTTCAAGGCGTCCGAAGTCTGGAGACTGATGCGACGTACAATTTAATGAACAGATAGATGATGTTTGAAAATGTATCAAGATGAAGGTGTCCAAATTTTGCCTCCTAACGCCTTTTATCAGAAGCTGTACAACTAAAGTCTAACTGTTAGTTATACGCGTTCAAATAAAATGCACTTAAAAGCTCATTGTTATTAATTTAAAAATCGAAATATTGTTATCAACTTTTCGGATTATTCGTATACAAACCTTGAGAAATGACTGCAGTAAAGCACAAAAACGAATATTACTGAAAATGAAAAATTCATGGAGAAAAGCATGAATCACGCAGTTTAAAGACTGCTGAAAAATTGATGAGGGGCCAAATTGGGAATAATTTCTCAACTAATCTCTCCGGACAAATGATGACTCCCCTGCTACTAATATTGTATAGGACCTCCCGAGTAAGAATAATGTCAGATAGAAAATATTCCTGAAGCATATAAGGTTTTTATTATAAAAATTACGAAACAGACCTTCACTTACATTTCTTGCATGAATTGACACTTGGGCATAATGTCTCCCAAACTACTAACAATATGACCAAAACGAGTAGTGAGTGATCCACAAGTGATCAATCAGTTCGGAAATAATCTCATAAAAACCGTTATGGTGATGTCTGCATAGAAAATGTTGAGGGTAGGGGATGGCCATGCGATCTGCGCTATGAACAATTGAAAGGAATTGTTGAATAAAATCCATGCAAAGTGTCAGGAGAATGTCTCAGACTATTAGTGTCAGACTACGACCGTCTCACGCCATTTGCAGACGACGGCATTGGTGAGTCCGACCACCCCAATTTTGCTCCACATGTTGCGAGAAAGACTCTGCAGAAACTCGGACTTGGGATACGAGACTCTTCCACATCATCCGTATTTTCCTGCTCATTCACCCCTTGGCTTCTATTTTTTTAAGCACAAGTATGTTTTTTTGTGTGGTAAAGCTCAAGTTCAAACGAGAGGAGAAATCAATTTTTTAATATTTGATTGCATTACAGCTAATAAGTATTTATCAATGTGGTATCAAGTATTTTTTTAAATTTATAATTTATAATGTAACGTTTTTCTTTTCATAACATAATTTAATACAGTTTTCCTTATAACATTGTACTGTTATAAATGACCAATTTATGGAAGATACGTTCCATTCCTACAACCTCTGCGATCCGTCTCATTAAGTAAATAATTTTAAAACAGTTTAAACTTAGAATTATTACTTAATTGTTGCGTCGGGGGCCTCGCCTTGCCAGAGGCCGACGGTCGCCAAGGACTGCGAACGAGAAATTTGTCGATCTGCGGAACTAAAATTTCGGATTTAATATTCGTCTGTAACACCAAAATTTGCGAATTACAGTTCGTTAATTAGAACAAAATGTAGGACTTACTGTTAATATGTTACAGAAAAATTTGAGATTTAATGATTTTTTCATAAAGAAAAATTTTGGATTTAATGTTCATTTTTTACAGTAAAATTTGAGATTCGATGTTCGTAAGTTAAAACAAAATTTGTGATTTATTGTCCGTTTGCTACAGCAAAAAGTCGCCTCCAGCGTCACGCCAAGTTTTTGATTTCATTTTCTGGCCCAGCACAGGTTGATTTATTTTAATAGTTTGTATTTATTTAATTTACTTGAAAAAATCCTTTATGGAAATCATGTTGCCGAATTAAATAACAGTAGTCAATATTTTTTCCATTTATATACTACGAACTTGCGAGAAATTCGCCCTCGTAATGAATAGTTCAAAATTGGGAAATATTTGGAGCCTCTACATTCAATACATAAAATCAAATCGATAATCGTACTTTGTAAGCACTTGTTTAATGGAAAATAAAATTATCCATAATATAATTGAGACCCTTCACCGACACATATCACACAATAAATAGCCCCTGTACCTAAAGTGATATGTAAGATGCTATATTTTTCTACTCCAAACGAACAGATTTTTTAATTTTTTGCCTCCTATTTTGACATGCTGTCAATGAATGGATTTATCAACTTCGAATTTAGATAATTAATATCGACAAATAAATTGAATAAACAGACTAAGCGAAACCCTAAGTGGCCTACTATAACCGAAACCTGAAACAAATACTTCTGATACTTTTCTGAAAGCATTTCAAAGTTTATCTTTTTCTTAGTAGTTTTAGATGATTCAGCACTTAATTAAGAAAAATTCAAACAGAATCGTCGTATTCAATAGACACTCCAATAACTAAATTCGAGGAAATAATTGATTAACAACTGACTGAACTTCGACGTAGTTTGCAAACAATTGCTGGATACCTTTGCTAGCTTGAGAGTAAATAAATCCGATAAACCATTTTTACGTGCACGTAAATTCACTGCAAAGTTCAAACATTGGGTAAATCTAAACTTTTATTTTTACTCTTGAACCTCTATTATAGGTTAACACATCTATCACAAGGTGTTGCAATTTGTCAAGATTACATTAGACACCGCTGTCAATGTGCATTTGCTCATTTTCTTCTTCAAAATGTGATTTTACAAGGGATAACATTGGGAGACTTTCAAATTCATACAATTCACATTTCTGTTTACCAATTAGATTCAGAAACAGTTGAAAATGACATGACCTAGTTAATTAAATTGCCAGATAAATCTTAATCGAAAACTGTATAGGTTTTTCTGCTACAGAAACGTAATAGGTTCATTTCTTCATCGCATTAATTATTCCTTAAAAATTTAGTCAATTATTTTATCATATCAATTAACCAAACATGATGGACTTAAGAGCAAAGTAATGAGTCGTTCATTAGATAGTAGCTCGGATGGCACGTTGCACTCCAGTCCCTCATGCAGTCATATTTAACTCAAGAGCATGGCCAGACTAAACCAATTTCAATTGTCTATAGGCCAGAGTTAAAACAAGAACCTATTGCTATCAAAACGGACAGGAGCTTCATCATGAAATGATTGAGCTCAAACACTAGAACACTTTGTAGTTTGATGCGAGTAAACAGCGAGTATGTGTGTACTAACGGCTGAATGTTATCAATATCTTGAATACATGGCGTAATCAAAATTATATCGAATACGGTCAAAAATTACTCGGGGATTAAATAAGTCGATGACTGACTAAGATACGCCTTTTCATATCTAACCATTTGCTCCTCTCTACTTATAATGTTTGCCCAACAATCCTTACATCCTTTCCGGCTTGAGCGATAAATCAGCGCACATCGTTTAAGGACGCGAGCAAACTCCACGTCTGTAAGCGAGGTGCCGAAGAAACTCGTATTATCATCACATTTGTGTCTGCAGCATACCTCTGCATGACCGGAACTAACACATAGGGTATGTAGGCCATCCCTATGAAATTTGCTCACTGCAAGATCTTTTTGATTTTAATTCATTGAAAGTGTGATAAGTTCAATTTGTTAAGATCACTACATGATTTGCAGCGTTTTCCGACAGTGATTCGAGCACCTAACAACTGTTTAATGTGCAGGTACATGTTCAACCCTCTTCAAGTTGACTACGCCTTAGCGTCAGGATGAGACATTGTTTGCCGTATCTGTATGAAAGGATCAAATTTGAGTAAAAATGCCTCTGACCTATTTTATATTTTGATTGACGGTTTTCTCCATCTGATATGGCACCTCTGGAACCAAAGTGTCAACTTGGTTCTCAAAATGACAAGAAAGAACCTTTATTACAAGAAAGAACCATTATTAATTCCAACACGTTTTACCGTTGGGTTTNGTTTTCAATGCCTTACAACTATTGGTGTGGTGAGGGATGAAAGGAATGTGAGCTTTAAACTTCCTTTTCCAAAGGAAGTACTCCGCGGTCACGTGAAAAGCATCTCCTGAGCCCAGACTCGAACCCTGGGCCTCTCGGCTGTGAAGCCATCACGCTTACCACTTCACCATGGAGCCCACAAGAAGATGCAGTCGTTGAAATGAATCCTGATGGAAAATAAATCATACAGTTTTCCAAATGCGCTACGAAAATTTATGTATTTTTACACTAAAAAATAGAATCAGATGTGAAAACGATTCAAAATGGGTGAAATTCTCATCACAACACACGGTTTTTGATGCACGCCGCCCCGACCTCGAGGCACGAGGGGCAGAGGTGCAACATTCCAGGCTGACCGAGCAGATGATGAAGTTACATTTGCGCGGTCTGCGTGACAGTTATGCAAGCTTCAATGGGAAATAAAAGTTTTGGTTGAACAAGGCAAAAACATTCAGCAACCATCACTCGTTGTCTTGTCATCAAAAGCTAATTCCAAATTCTCGAAATCATACATTATTAACTCAAAAATATCAATAATAGAATAATATGCAAATTTCTTCTCTTGGAACAGTTTTAAAACGTTTTGAAAATTAACGATGCTCGTAAAAAAACGTGCCAAAATCATGGGCATGAAAAATCTACAATTCTATGCTCAAGACCCATTTCACTTTGGCTTTTTTAAAGAGACATTACTTGCATTTCAGAGGAGCTTTCCCTGCAGACATTCCCAAGCTGCAGCTTGTTGTCAGACCTGGACATTTCCGGCTCGATATCACATTCCAAGCAAGATATCAGGCATGGACATTCCCTGCTGGGTATGAGTCGTGGACATTCCCTGCTGGGCATTAAGCCTGGACATTCCCTACTGGGTATGAGGCCTGGAAATTCCCTTCTGGGTATGAGGCCTGGACATTCCCTGCTGGGAATGAGGCGTGAATATTCCCCGCTGGGTGTCAGGCCTTGACATTCCAGGCTGGGAACGAATCATGGACATTCCCTACAAGGTTTCATGCCTGGATATTTTCGGTTAGGTATGAAGCCTAGCCAGATTAACGAGTTTAAGTTAAATTTCAAGTCACCATTTGAGCTGTGTAGTTACGAGCGAGAACCCCTTCAGTCGTCAGCGGCTCGTCTACAACCGTGCATCTGACGATCAGTAATGTCTTCTCGTATTTACTCAAGGAGAGCGTTGATGGCGTTTTAATTGACGAAAAAAGTAGGGTGATGTTAAAGTACTTACTGTTGGAGCGTATTAATGACATTTTAATTAAAAGAACGGTACAGAAGCGAATCAGTCACGCCTTCGTGCAATGACATTAAAAATCAGTCACGCATTTTCAATCAGTCACGCTTGTGTGACAAGTGCGAGTTGCAACACAAACACGATTCCTGTTTGCTTTGCTCATGCGTATGTCAGTGTCATTTAGTCCAGACTCGAGAAATTTCAACGCAGTAGAAGATCGTCGTAGCCCTCAGACCAAAAACGGATGAACGAACTGTGGCAAGAGTAGTAAAGATACCACCAATGTTATCATTAAATCCTGAGGAGTGTGATGAGTTTGTTCCTTCGCTTCATTTACGATGAGAACACAATCCGACTGATAAGGGCGAATGCCAGAGTCTTTTTGGAAGGCAAAACCCTACTGTGGAAAATTTCCAGAGAATAACAACTAGTTATTTCTACAGCATTTGACAGTAAACGTATGTGATTTTACTTGTTATTTTTTTAACAGCGAAGATCATTTAGAGTAATAATGATAAATAAATCCTCGGTAAGATTAGTCAGAGATGGCATTCAACTAATCGCTTTCGATCTCGGACTAGAATTCGAAGTACTTGAACAAAATGATGGCAGCTGAATTGATCCTAAAATTTGATGTGAAAATCTGTCTTCTCAAACAAACAAACAAACAAACTAATTTTTCCGAAAACCTGGTTAGTTGCAAAATAGACCCAACGTTCTTTGCGTACTCAGAGCTGCTTAACTCTCACTGGAGCTCAAACATCAGCCACGGCAAAAATGGATCGTTTGATTATTTTTTACTGTTTTAATGGGAGGCAATTGCCCCTATTCCCCTTTGTACCTTCGCCTCCAAGTAGCAATTGCAGATCTCAAACAGTGGCTCGTACTAGTATTCGGCAAATCAAGCCAATTATTGTTGCCATGCATATCATTAGCCCCTTTGGTCGAGTGAGAACTGATAATATAAAAGAAGGTGCCAGTCAAATACGCTCTTGAAGAGAGATGGTAGCGCTAGGTCAGTTTCTTACCGGTCGATTGTATCACCTCCGACGGGCGAGCCGTCCGAAAACTGTGCAATCAATGGTACTGTAACTATTCATCTTCACCTGTTCAACTGCTTGCTAACAATTGTGTTTATTTCATCACTTCAGTAATTTCACAAAAAATAGTAATTTTCGGTCCAATAACCTTTTGTTTGTTTCTCTTGGCATTGGAATAATGGAAGTAAAGAATGAAATCGAAACTGCCACTCCTCAGGGGGCGGAGTGACTTCTAAATTTGGATGCTAACTTTGCCACATCCAATGACATTTGCGGTATCCCTTTCGCTCAGAGCACAATGTGACCTGCGTATAAAGTCGATCGAAACTTTTTTTGAATTGATGCTTGTTTTTCTTAAAGAGTATTGCGACGATGTTCTGTAAAGTAAAATAGTTTTTTCTTTAAAAACATTTCACTTTTTGCATGAGCAAATTGTGATTGATACGAACTCATCACTGGAAATAGTTTTTGCCAGTACTGGCTAAGAACGAGTTGTTTTAGATTTCAGAATGGTGCCCTACATGTACTTCAACGGAATGTGTACTCTAAGACCTAAGTGGTTGCGCTAAGACCGTTAAGACCCTCAACTACGGAATGTACTCCGACTAAAATTATTGCACTCGAAGCTGTGTATAACCAGGGTACAGAGAATATATTTATTTAGGAAAAATGCTCACGAAGATTTGCATATTTTGAATTTTGGGTGATTTTCACTCATAGAAATTACTTATTCGGCCACCTGTGCAATCAATTTGTATGCCACTGGCGTTGAAGAAATCTCTGAAGGTGTAATTGCTGGACTCCACAAATAACTACTATTAGCGATTTACACGCACGAAATGTATACGTGGAAGGCATATTTATCCCAGGAGCTTTGCTTGGCTCTGCGTTTTATAGCTCAGTGCAGGCGCTGCTAGACCTCTGCCTCCAGTCTCTGGAGCAGGAGTCCACAGATTACCTATTGGATGGTTCGAGGAATGCGAAATTCGACATTTTCTTGTAGCATATATGGAGATTGATGTCATTACTGTAACCTAAACAGCTACCGCTAACAAGTAGGTGATGACGGCTCGAGCTTCAAGAACTTTGATCAGTTCAGCATGTATGTGCTGTACCAAATTGCAGGAAAATGTAAATACTGTGACGAGGAAACTCCTTTAAATTAAAATTGAAAATATATCATTAATATGCGCCTAGATGTTCCCAGCAGGGTCAACTTTGACCAAGAAACAATTTCAGGCTAGCAGTATTCCAGAAAAACTAATAGATTCTCATTTAGAAGGTTCACAAAACAAAAGTTATACTTTTTTCCCTCTAAAGAGAAATATTTGTTTTTTGTTCGAGTATTCCTCAATATTCGGGAAGCATAATTTATGTTAGTACAGCTCAGACAACTTACTAGAAACGTACAGTGAAATGAAAAAAAAGAAAGAAATTAAGAATCCCTATCTCATAATCTTTCCCGCATTCATCAAACAATTTTGTAAGATTTTGATTTATGTTTGGATTCGTCACGTGCTGCTAAAAACTACCGTGACTTCTCAGTGCCAGAAAATAAAATGAATAAAATGAAAGGAGAAGCCTCCCCGCTCGTCTTGAAGGTGCGTTGAACAGGAAAATATCGCGTAATATTTTTGACCTCCTCCTCCTCCCGAGTAAGGAGAAAAAGTAGCTATTAGCACCTCATTTTGTAGCTTGGAAACTTTGAAGTGCTCACAAGATACAATACGGGGAAGTTTTTCCAGCTCCTAGAGCTGCACTAATGGATCAATTTTCAGTAAGTCTTGGCTTTTTATGAAAATATTGACATAAATTTGTGGGGTTAGATATCGAGTAATTTTTAAATCATTTATCGGCTCCATTCTACGAGTGATATTCCAAGTGGTTACTATAAATGCTCTTAGTTTCAAATCCATGTTTTTTGTTCACAGTTCCTCATTGAATTGCGAAACTTTTTTTGTCGCAACAGATTTGTGTCCGAAACTTCCTCCTGTCATTCCGACTTGTGCTCTAAGTTTTGCAGTGTCCCTTACCACGGGGCGTGAATATTGCAACAATTAAACCAAGCTTAGGTAATTAATGAAGGCGTTAAAAACCATAAAGACCAAGATTTTTCTTCACCTCACTTGCGATGAAATAGTATACTGGGAGAATGATTTTCGAAGATCAGTATGAAAGCCATCGTTGATCTACCGTAGACTTTTTAATATATTTCCTGTATTCATGCCTAAAATTTACGAAGACTAATCCAACTTTTGGTCGAATACGACGCAGTGTTACGAGGTTGCTCAACGCAAAAAAGGAATGAATGAAGAGTGAAATACTTTAACATTGCTTCAAAACTCTCTCAGGTAAAACAGTTTAGGGATCCTTGACAGAAGCAGCATCTCTACTCAATAACAAAATCTCGTAGTTGTGGCACCCCTGAACTGATCAAAACTTTTTTGAGTGCGTAAGAAAATTTATTGCAAGATCGTAATTCGTACTTTGTTAGGAATTATGTTGAAGCGTAAGGAGAAAGCGTTGCATACGTTGGGAGCTTCTTCAAGCTGCTACAATGGCTCAAATAAGTTGCGCATTTCCTTTGCAGTGTAAAGCGTTGCAAAAGAAGATCATGAGCTTCAAATTGTTTAAAGTATTTCCATTGAAAATTATGAAGTTAGACAATTAAAAATATATTTTTTCTGATACTTGTGCAAGTTGACGACTGTGAGAAATTCACGTTCTTTTTTACGTAACTTGAACCCATCGTAGTAACAAACCAAAAATACTAAACTTGAAATACTGAGCCTTTCTAGTGAAACTTAATAGTTATCACTTTTTCAATGAATTGGTAGCCAAAGTATCACACTAATACAATAGCAGAGATAAATGTTGAAATACTCTCAGACTCTGGACCTCCTCCTGCAGTGAAACTGGAAGCTCACCTCGACCACTTCCTTCAAATTCGTCCCTAAGCCGCGACTAACAACAATCAAACATTTCAAGGGTAATCACCTTCATGCGTTGTGTCTTGTTTTTACGATACAGTATTAGATTCGTCAAATGAATCAAGCTGCTTTGACGACAAGTTCACAATTAGAGATCATTCTAGAATCAAATGAAAACATTCTTATTTGAAGGATCAATGTTTCTGCTGTTCTAATAGAATGTTATTTTTACATATACCTACGGGAAATAGTCCTAGAAGTTAAATTTGTATCAAAAAGACCTTCCAGTCATACTATGGTCATATCGATAATTTTACGTTGATACAGATTCACGAGCATCTTGTTTAAATTTAATTCTCATTACTCAACGAAGTGTCTATATTAAGAATTTCATGACGTAGTGCGTTATTAGAATGCCATTTCTATGATGAATGAAAAGGTTAGAAAGCCGTTTGCATAGCAGGTGCAGAAAGTTTGCCACAGAACGTAGCATCGAACCTCGAACATCGAACCATCGAACCATCGAGAGGTCAGCATTAACGCCTTCAGTCTTCTTGCTGCGTTTAGTCGGGTCGTAAGAATTTTAAGTGTTTCATAAAATGTGTGATGTTTTGGGTAAAACTTTTTCCCAGAGCAGCGATAGCTGATTGAAATTAAGATTTCATAGGCTCGGCTTCGAATTCGTGCAGCCTGAAGAAATCTTTTGCTGTGTTGTACTGAAAACAACATCAAAAACAGTTTCTACTGAGAGCACCACTACCTTTCAACCAGACTTATTACCTTCAAAATGGAAATTTTTGAGCAAAAACTACGTGTTGCTCCCGACATAAAAGTACTGACAGCTCTGATATGCACCCACCACGTACGAGCTACGTCGAAGAGGGAAAAAATTCTGCAGTCAAGAGCCCCTTGCACTTCACTGAAAGTCTCGAGCACGGGCGCAGCAGATACATCAAAACCTGCCACAAGACCGATAATAATTACCCCACGATTCATTTTAGGTAAATTTTAAGAGCGTTAACATGAAAAGAAGCATGCTGTCTTCTCAGCGCCGTAATCACAAATCACGCGCAAAACTGTACGGCCAGTCCGTGTGCTATTGTTAAAGTCGGCATGGTTGCGTTCCTCTGACGTAATGATGATCCATGACATGTTCACCGAGCTGTTCCGCGTAATGTTTTTCTCCGTAAAAACCTGAATGTTTTTGGCTCGAAGTACCTAGCGAAATTTTCTTATTCGAGTTGAAGGTGGGCCTTGTGGCAGTGCTCAGAACCCCTTTTCTCTTGAAATTTTGCTGAATGGCGTTCTTTTATTCCCAACGCTTAGGGTTGTCATTTTTTCATCCTTATGGAATTGGCTGAGGAGATTCTAAGAGAAGCTCATTTAGACAAACCAAATTCAGGGGTACGACTTACAAAGCTCTCAAGCTCGAGTGTTCCAACGTATGAAGATTCAAGGAAACTCAAGTGTTGATATGACGTCATGTTCACATGTAAAGCGTTGCGTTAAAATATGCAGTCCTGATGTGTTTCTTCGTATAACATTGAAAAAAAGGAATTGTTACCCTCTGGAAAGAAGAACAAAACAAACTAAATGACCATTTGTCATCCTTAATTGTTTTTTTCGAATTATTTCACGTGTTTACTGTCAGTTGCTGAAACTTGCCATAGGAATAGAGTTGGCTGAGCTGTGGAGAGTTGCGTAGGTCGAATGAAAAAGTCTGTGAGCGTAAATCTGTGGACAATGACATGTGACCTGTCATGAAATGCAGGATGTAACGATAATAACTGGGCTGCAATTTTTGTGAGTAATACTAAAACAACCATCTTGTTCGAGCCAAATCAGCCCATTGTGAAGCACAGGACTAGAAAAGCCATCATTTCTTTTTTATGCTGAGATAAATATTTAATTTAAAATAACTGAGTGTGGTTGCTGCAGTAACAATCTTTGTTCGATGAACATGGCAGTCTAATTTTCATAGAAATCTGTCCCCCTTTGGCAGTAGAGTGCTCTCAAAGTTCATCTAGAAAACTAAAAATTACTGCTTGCCAATTCTCAGGCCCACTAGGAAATCAATAGTGCTGAGCCGACGCCGTAGCTTACCCAAGTCTAGAAAAAGAAATGAATTTATTTTTTCCATGTTCACGTAACCTTGTAAAAGGTAGGAGAAAAACGCATTTAAAGAACAATAATTCTGTCAAATTATTATTGTATTTTTAAGTACGAATATAAAGTTTTGAACGCACAAGGAACGTAACATCGCGTCGTCAGCCGTTGTGAGGCCCATGGAGACGAGAATTAACCGCTAGCGGAGGGACCGCAGCCAGCCCTCAGGTGCCTCTGCTGCCACCGACCGCTGCGCTCTATGCCCGGGCGAGTTACGAATCTGCTAGCGTATTCTGACGCACGCACAGCCACATTCACTAGAAATTTACATTAATGTATGATATCTAAGTTATAAGTTATAGGCACCGAGGCACAAACGAAGTTATAGGTGCCGAGGCAATATCAAAGTCATGGGTGCCGAGGCGATAGCAAATTTAGTTATAGAAGTATTGGCAAAGTCGTAGGTACCGCGGCGATATAGAAATTATAGGTCACGAGGCAATAGCAAAGTTGTACGTGCAGAGACAATAGTAAAGTTCTATGTGCCGAGGCAATGCCTACAATCATTGTTGCACAGGAATCTCGCAAGCGTCAGTTTCACATTAGTACCTCCAAAAGCGACCCGAATGTACTATCAAGTGTCTAGGCAACACACTTCTGAAGCACTTGAAATCTCAATAATCTTGCGACGCAGTTCATGGTGGCGGGCCAGGTGAAGGTAATTAAGTCTCCAAGCTGATTACTCCTCCAGGTATTTGAAGAAATCCAAAGGCTGCTTCATTAACGAAGATTCCAAGCGGTCCGAGGTGACGATGCGTAGTTCCAGCACCGAAGTAAGCCTCTGACGCAGGCGCACATTCGGATCAGCCAAGAGCTGCGTAGGCGACGTGACGGGCAGAACTTGGTGCGGGAGTGCGGCATTCTAAAAAACTTGCAAGGAGGTCAGTAACTGCAAGCGTTGCTAGCATGCTACAGGCTACGAATAAAACTCTGGAGACCGTGGGAAGTGGACGTTGTGACTTCCTCATTTTTAAATTAATTCTCTGGGCTTAGAGTGAACTTGACTTAATTACGACCAAATTTCTCAGGCTAAGTACTTACATACTTGCAGGAGTTCTGCAAACGTGCTCCAAATCACCGCCTTCATAAAACTTGAAAAATCAGTTATTCTCCACCAACAATATCACGACATTCAATCCCTAGATCAGTTTTATCACTGTTATAATCTTTCTCGAAACTCAAGGCAAGAAAATACGAGCGACGAGCTTGGAGTACGCGTTCACAGGACGGCTGTACGGCTCTCGTTACTTTAGCCAAGCAGTTATATATGAAAGGAAGAAAGAAAAAAACTTTATACCGAAATCAGTCACATCCAAAGCATATAACCTTCGGATTTTCATTTAGTAAAATTATAGCCTTAAATTTTAAAATATGGAAGTCGCAATGAAACTTCTGATTGTGATCAGTGAGCCTACAACCTTGAAATTACGGGTGGAAATTGCGTTGAAACTTCGAATTGTGATTCATAATTATGCTATGCACTAAATGTGAAACATTAACTTGAAGAACATCTTGAATAAAAATTTCAGTGCATGGATAGCCTATTGCAGCTAAATTCTCTTATACATAAGATAAACCTCAAAATGATAGCAAAAAATGTATGATTCATACGAAACATTATGAGCATTTGCACAGCTTAATACTGACACTTATTAAATTCTTTGCTAAGAACGAAAAGTGAACTATTAGCCTTAAAAACATTGTGAGATCGTTGCGCATACATCATAAAATAAAAATTACGGTGTCAAGATGGGCTATAGCAACATTGATTCTCTTATTCAAAAGGTAGACCGCAAAATGATAACAAAAAAGTCATGATTCTTACGAAATATTATGAAAGAAAGGAAGAAAGAAAAATCGTTTACTCCGAAATCAGCCACATACGAAGCATGGTACAATCGAGATTCCTAACAGTGGGACTACTGCCTTAAAATTAAGTGTGGAAGTTGAATTGAAACTTCTAAT